>WWET01005915.1:13250-34263 GCA_011038615.1 Limnodynastes dumerilii
GCACTATAAACTGAGTCATAATGATTGGTGGGCACACGTTCATATTTAGTATAGGGCTTTCCAGAAGGGGAATACTTTTGCGTCAGCTTAACATGTATTGCAGTATGTGGAATTTACATTTCTGGTATAGCTTTAAGTATATAGAATAGCATTATAATAATGTATTCATTCAGTGAGTGCAAAGGATCAAATATCTGTATTGAACATGCGTCCGGGATATAACGATAATAGCTACTATGCATGCGTGGTAACTATTTTACATAATCTACGTATCATTTTGTTACCTAGATTGCGTATATGTGGTCTTTAAAACAGCATATATGCAATCTACGTAACTAAACGATATGTAGATTAGGTGAATTAGTTAGCACGCATGCATAGTAGCTATTATCGTTATATCCCGGACACATGTGCAATACATCCGGGGTTGTGACTCCAGCCCTAAATATTTAGGGTACAGCAAAATTCTTAATAGCCTTTTATTTGTGCATAAGTTATGGCTTGCGTTAATATGACTTTGTCTATAATTACATGTTGGATTAGCCTTGCCTACCACCAATATGGGTATCAATAATTGGTAATCCCGCCCACTGTGTGTTGGCCCCGCTTACAGTTGATTTGGTCCCGCCCCTGAGGCCACTTTAAGGTTTTTTTTTCCAGGGCCACTTTAATTTCCCAATCCGCCCCTGGTCACAGGCTCCGTGTTGGAGCTCAGAGCTAGGGTATTAGCCCCAGTCTGAGCTCCTTTATAGCAGGATCTATTCCGTTGGTGCTGCATTAGTTTATCAAAGAGGGTGTGGAGTGGAGGCTCCATCAACCCCCTTCATGCTCCCCCCTGTGACACCACTGGCTGAAGGGCCCTTTGATGTGTGGGGCCCTTGGTCACTAGCCCAAACTGCCCAGTGGTAAAGACGGCCCTGCCACCAAGAAGTGTACAGATGCTTGATTTATTCATACAAGTAATTGTATGTAAGTAATATCAGGGTATAGGGATAACATCTTACAGGGTAAGTATTTAAAGAGTTGATTTTTTCTGTGTCTAAATAAACAACACATAAAGAACATTTTTAGTTTGGGATGAAAATTTCATTTAATCTAATTTCCAGACCAAAAAACGATTTATGACCCATCATTCAATAAAGTACATTGATACAAATCAATATTAGATATTTTAAAAAGAGTAAAAGTTGAAAAGGAGACACATTATTAGCTTCAAAAAATTGGTTAATGAGATGAATGTCTTCCAATTGCTAATGGTAAAGACAATGGGCCTGATTCAGATTTGTGCGCGACTCCCGTAAGCATGCAAATCTGAAAAGAAGCACGGAGGAGAGGATTGCGCGTCCTTGTCACTCCATTCTTCTTAAGGAGTTCTGGAAATGTATGTGTCCAGAACCCTTCTCTAAATGATATGCACGGATCTCTGTGCGGAACTTCCTCTCCCCACCCTCGGCACTTAATTAGCATACTTAACTCCGCCTGTACGGCATGTGGAAAATAAATGCCGACGCCTTTTACAGAATCTGTATAGAACAAAGCTCGGCATGTGCCGATGTTACATGTGAAGAGGACTTATGCAAATCACTCGCGAAAGTCCCCTTCCTAATGTAATTGTAAATTAGGCCCAATATAACTTGTCCTAGTAAGTGAAGGTATCATTGTATTCATATTTTACATTTGTTTGTTAATGGTATAAAATTTCAGTAAAAAGATATCAAGATCAGACAAATGTGGTTTGTGTGATGGCTGTTTGTTTATGACCCTGTAACTGGAATACTTCATATACTTCATATCTGCACGTACATATTCTGTACGTACTAGAAGTCCTCACAGATAAGTGGAGTGAACTCCCCTCTCACTCCCCTCTCTCGTATAGACATTACAGTTGTTACGCTGCCATAATTTAAATGCTGCACCCTTCCCAACTTGCAAAATATGGGCAGACGAAGAGGATCTCCTGACATACAGAATTGCATTCCACACGCTAGAAGATCCTTGTTGTAACACCTGAAGACTTCATGCGCAGATGTTACAGTTAGGCTTACTTACGCAAGAGGCTTACGTAAGTATCTGAATGGTCATTGGTCTGGATCACGTCCAAGGTGGCTGTTTGATTGGTTTAAAAAAATCCAAACATAAAAGAAACTTTAGTAAGGAAATCATATTTAATGCTTTCAGTGTTAAGAGTTTATACTCTCATATCTAAAAAAAAGATGTCCATTATTATAATATACACACACAATATACACACAAAGTGACAACTGTAATATATAAAGAAAAATAACTATATATACACACAGATATAATTTCAATATTGTATTATTTACAAGTTTATACAAAAGAGATGGATGGATGTGTTATGTGATCATTACACCAGGAGCTACTGTGTATTGAACGTTTCTTAGATACACTTTACATTCTCTTATACAGAATCAGTTGAAAGAACACCAAACGTATACACAATAAAGGTTTTGGGATTAGTGATGAATGAAGTGGTAAACCATCGCATGAAAAGCTTGTTTTCAGGTGTCTCCACCCACAACATGTGCTTGGTAACGCAAGTTGCGTTCCATAATCTCTCGCATCCGTCTAGACTTGTTGGAATGACCGGATTTCAGAGATTGCTCGGACTTGGTGCTCTGACAACGAGATGAGACCCTTCTTTTCATGTTCTGAGAGATAGACCTGTGAAGATTCTTCATAGATGATGATGCAGCCATGGACTTGATCCATTGATGTTGTGTGGCATCTTTTGCTGTTAAACGATCATTGGAATCCACGGTGAGCAAGCGGTCTATGAAGTCCTTTGCAAGATTGGAAACATTTGGCCAAGGCTGGAAAACACAATAATGTTGTTTTGTTTAATTAAAGAAAGTAGTAGAGTCAGCACAAGTAACTTTTTTATATTCTTTTAGTCAGTGCATCCGATTAATTTGCCCACGAAGCTTGGTCATGGTATATCTGAATTTACATAGTAGATTTTAATACTCACCTCATAGAGGTGCATATTAAAATCCTTGAATTTTTCTTACTGTAATAGAGGGGAATAGAACGCCCCCTTACACAGGACCGGATTCAGAGATCAGGTGTGAGTTAAGTGTGGACAGACCCGCACCTAATTCACCCGTCCTGCCTCCATCCCACCCCACTTTTTAGGTATATTATAGCACTTACAAGCGCCATACCCATAGGGCTACCTTAACTATCCGTGCAATGTCTGCATGGACATTGCCGCTCCCCCCGCCCTCTGCGGCTAATCTAAATACTTCCCCCTCCCACTTTTACACAAACCCTCCCTGAGGCGGCATTACTCCGCCTCTTTTTACCTAAAATAATCTGTGCGGTCTTTAAAGACTGCATGGAAGCAATCTACATACCGAGCTGGTACGAAGATTGCGTAAAGGACCTACTATACATGCGCAGTAGATCCTTTACTAAAGATATGCACTTAAGAAGCGACTGCCTCTTAGGTGTGAATCCGGTCCACAGTCCTCAGCCATAACAAAATGAGCCTAAAATATTTACTGAGCAGCTCCCCTTTTAAGTTTGCACCCTCAGTAACCGAACCGTTCCTTCCACACAGCTTCAGATATGGCCTTGCCTGCCATTATCCCCATTATAATATGCTCAATACATGCAGCAATGTATAAATTAGGGTGTGTCCAAGCAGCCTAAGATGGCTGCCGTCCTCCATTTTTGTATATGATTTTAAGCGTATGTGTTATTAACATTATACAGAACCAGATGTTACAGGAATTATGCAGAGCAACACATTCTTGGAGGATGGAAGACCAAGACATTCAGATAAGGATATGCTTGGTGGGAGCAGAGGATACATGATACTAACATTATGCAGAATGTAGAAATTAGTTAGATAATTAACTTGCTTAAAACATGTTTATAACCTAATAAAGTAGGGTGTTCCAGTTCTGTTATTGTTGGGTTATATAGGTCTTAGCACAAGGTAAGCTCCTCAGCCTCAGATGCGGGACTGACTGCAGAAGTGGCCGTTTTGACCTGTACAGCTTGGCAACGATCGAGATTGGGGCTCCTAAATAACTGCTGGGCATTATAATGTAATAAACATTCGCTGAAGATAAGTAGCATTCATGTATTTTGCATTTATTCTTAAAAATATATTATAGTTGATTAAGAGTTGTGTTGTGTTGTGTTGTGTCCTTTAACTCCTGGTATTAGAAAGTGTGGCTTTCAAAAAAGGGATGTTTGAAAGTTAGGAGGAGGGTTAGGGTAGTGAGAGGGGAAGGTTAGGGTAAGAATTAGGGGAAGTAGTGGGGAATTTTTTTTTTACACTCCGAAAGCTCAGTACTCAGTGGATCGATTGCAATGTCTCCTCGAGGAATGGCCAATTCGAAAATCGGCCATTCTGACCGGAGCCCCACACCCATATTTAAGTAACCCTCCAGTTCCATCAAGAACCTAGGGTTACTGCCATCACGGTGAATTCAGATGAACAGTATATATCTTTTCTTCAAAATTCAGGGACTTGTATTTATGACACAAAAATTTACAGGTAATGCACCTATCCATGCCACACTTGTAGCACCCTTGTGGTTTTTCAGGTAACCACTTCAAAAAAGATTTAGATTCATAACTTTTTGTATACTTAGGTACTGTGGGTGCCAAAATATTCTTTAAGTTTTTTCCTTTTGTGAATATTGGATCCTGTTTTAATATGAGGTAATTATCTAAAACAATATTCTTTATTTTTCATCTCTAGTAATGCACCTATCCATGCCACACTTGTAGCACCCTTCTGGTTTTTCAGGTAACCAATTCAAAAAAGATTTAGATTCATAACGTTTTGTATACTTAGGTACTGTGGGTGCCAAAATATTCTTTAAGTTTTTTCCTTTTGTGAATATTGGATCCTGTTTTAATATGAGGTAATTATCTAAAACAATATTCTTTATTTTTGATGAAAAACAATTAAATCTTGATACAAAGTCTATATTGTAATCATATAAACAGTATATAATACACATTACAAATTCCCAAATTAATATTATTCATAACAGGAAAACCACCAATAACTGTATTTGGAAAGAGGGATGAAAGGCATTTGTATGGCAAAAAATTAGAACACAAGATTCCTTCTCTCTATTTTACTTGTTACTTTATAGACAGAAAGTCTGATTATCACATTGCAGGCTTCCCTACAGGTCTCATCCTAACCAATAGAATGGTTCTATCAGATTAACTTTCATCCTTCTGCTCTTAAAGCTCTTTATTCAAGCCTCCTTCCACTCTCCTTCAAACTCCTGGTTAATTATATTCTTTGCTAAGCAGTGTATTCCCCCATTCAATGCCACAACATTTGTGTCTCCCTCTCCTTTTAATATGCAAAGGCCGGATTCACATTCTAATTTTAAGAATGTAAACACTGTACATTTACACAATCTACGTACCATTTAGGACGTAGACTGCCTTCGTTCGGTCTTAAAAGACTGCATGTAGTAGTTTAGGAACAGAGAGGCGTGCTAATGCCGCCTCAGGGAGCGCTTAGCTAGAAGTGGGAGGGATTTAGATTAGCCGGGAAGGGCAGGGGGAGGCGGGGAGAGACATTCTCCATACGAAGGAAACTACGCAGGGCTAGTTAAGGTAGCCCTATGGCACACTTAAGTGCCATAAGGTGCCTAAAAATGAGGGGGGTGGTTAGGAGCTGAATGATCTGTCCGCACCTAACTCACTCTTAGTTGTGAATACAGTCCTAAGTTCTTACAAACAGTAATTTTTCAGACTAATGCTTTAATGCGACACCTGTCACATAGAATATTGTAATGTTGACACTTCACGTTTTCGGCATTATAATCTGAGGAGAGAGCAGGGAGAAGCACCAGGGACACAAAGTGGAAGAGAAATTGGGAAGAGGGGAGAGGAGGGAGCGGAACAAAGCAGAGGAGAGATCTGGGACCGAGCGGAGCAGTAACCAGGATAAATAGTAGGAGAGAGCTGAAACATAGAACAAGGGCAGAATAAAAAAGAGAATGGGGTCAGAGCGGAGGAGAGAATGGGGACAGAGTGGAGAAGAGAGCAGCAAAAGAGAAGAGGAGAGAGTGGTAACAGAGCAATAGAGAAAACAGGGACAAAGCAGAGGAGAGAGTGAGGACAGAGCGGAGGAGAGGATTGGGACAGAACGGATGAAAGCAGAAAAAGGAGTGTGGATAGAGCCGAGGAAAGAGTCAGGACAGAGCGGAGGGGAAAGCAAGGATAAAGCAGAGGAGAGAACATGGACAGAACAGAGGAGAGAACGTGGACAGAGTAGAGGAGAGAACGTGGACAGCGCAGAGGAGAGAACGTGGACAGAGCAGAGGAGAGAACGTGGTCAGAGCAGAGGAGAGAATGAACAGAGCAGAGGAGAGAAAGTGGACAGAGCAGAGAAGAGCAAGTGGACAGGGCAGAGGAAAGAAAGTGGGCAGAGCAGAGGGGAGAATGGGCAGAGCAGAGGGGAGAAAGTGGGCAGAGCAGAGGGGAGAAAGTGGACAGAGCAGAGGAGAGAACGTGAGCAGAGCAGAGGAAAGAAAGTGGGCAGAGCAGAGGGGAGAATGTGGACAGAGCAGAGGAAAGAATGTGGACAGAGGAGAGGAGAGAAAGTGGGCAGAGCAGAGGAGAGAATGTGGACAGAGCAGAGGAGAGAAAGTGGGCAGAGCAGAGGAGAGAATGTGAACAGAGACGAGCAAGTGGACAGAGCAGAGGAAAGAAAGTGGGCAGAGCAGAGGGGAAAATGTGGGCAGAGCAGAGGAGAGAAAGTGGGAAGAGCAGAGGAGAGAATGTGGACAGAGCAGAGGAAATAATGTGGGCAGAGCAGAGGAGAGAATGTGGACAGAGCAGAGGAGAGAAAGTGGACAGAACAGAGGAGAGAATGTGAACAGAGACGAGCAAGTGGACAGAGCAGAGGAAAGAAAGTGGGCAGAGCAGAGGGGAAAATGTGGGCAGAGCAGAGGAGAGAAAGTGGGAAGAGCAGAGGAGAGAATGTGGACAGAGCAGAGGAGAGAAAGTGGACAGAGCAGAGAAGAGAATGTGGACAGAGCAGAGGAAAGAAAGTGGGCAGAGCAGAGGGGAAAATGTGGGCAGAGCAGAGGAGAGAAAGTGGGAAGAGCAGAGGAGAGAATGTGGACAGAGCAGAGGAGAGAAAGTGGACAGAGCAGAGAAGAGAATGTGGACAGAGCAGAGGAAAGAAAGTGGGCAGAGCAGAGGGGAAAATGTGGGCAGAGCAGAGGAGAGAAAGTGGGAAGAGCAGAGGAGAGAATGTGGACAGAGCAGAGGAGAGAAAGTGGACAGAGCAGAGAAGAGAATGTGGACAGAGCAGAGGAAAGAAAGTGGGCAGAGCAGAGGGGAAAATGTGGGCAGAGCAGAGGAGAGAAAGTGGGAAGAGCAGAGGAGAGAATGTGGACAGAGCAGAGGAGAGAAAGTGGACAGAGCAGAGAAGAGAATGTGGACAGAGCAGAGGAAAGAAAGTGGGCAGAGCAGAGGGGAAAACTTTTTGTTATACTGTTTTAATAGATACAATGCAAAATTGAACCCCTGCCAACATAACATTTTTCACTGTTAAAACTGTTTTGGCAATGATATAGCCCACATCATGGATGGCAAGCTGTGCAATCGCACGGGGCATGCCCCTTGGTGATTTAAAGGGGGTCAGCCTTTCTTCCCCCGGGCAGCGATCACATAAACCATGGCTCACACAGATGCCATCGCATGATGTGGCCAGCATCATTCACAGAACCTGTACTGGGAATACAGGGCTCCTATGTAGAAGCAAACCTGTTTCACTGAATAACGCTGACTCACATATGAGGCAGCGTTATTCATGGAAATAGAATTGGTCCTGCAGACATGACTCCCATAGGAATCCTGTATATCCAGTACAGTCTATGTAAATGATGCTGGTATTCAGCATCTTTCAAACAGCCCTGCGGAGGAAGAGGGTGAAGACTACAAGGGTAAGTACATTTAAAATAGAAGGGGCACAATGGAGACTGGACACAACAGAAGCACAAATGAAGGATGGGCACACAAGTGGCAAAAATGTAGGCTGGACACACAGAAAGGGCACAAATGGAGGATAGACACAATATGGGCACAAATGGAGGCTGGATACACAAAAGGTGCACAAATAAAGGCTCGACACACAGAAAGGGCACAAAAGGAGATTGGATACACAAAAGGTGCAAATGTAAAGGCTGGACACATAGAAGGGGCACAAATAGAGGCTGTACACACAGAAGGGGCACAAATGGAGGATGAACAAAGAAGGAGCACAAAATGGAGGCTGGACACAATAGGGGCACAAATGGAGGCTGGACACAATAGGGGTTATAAATAGAGGCTGGACACACAAAAAGGGGAAAATTGGAGGCTGGACACACATAAAAGGGGTGATTGAATGGCTGGGCACATAAAAGGGGATAAAAGTGAATGGCTGGACGCAGACAGCTTTTTTTGGGGGGGGGGAGTGGGGGGGTCATAATTTTTTTTATGCCCTGGGCTCTGCTAGGTCTAGAAATGGCTCTGTAACTGTGAGTACAGTTCACTAAAAGGCCAAAATAAGTAGCATAGGAAAAACAACATACAGTCAGTGATGTCTTTTTTCTAAGCTGTGAAAGAAATTTGCTATGATAGAATGTCTTCATTCTCCCAATACATTCTATGACCAGACCAACAAAATGTGGGTGGCTAACCCTATTGATAGCAGCTTCTAGCAATGGGCTGAATGCCAATAATACATAGGACTGTTGCAGCTCTGCCCTGCTTATTTCCCTCTTATAGGACCGTATTCACAGTTAAGTGCACAAGGGGACTTACGCAATTCGCTTTTGTAAGTTCCCTTGCCTGTAACATCTGCACATGCGTTCCGCAGATGTTACAAAGCGGATTTCCATGAGAACGGAATTCTGCCCTGTCGGCCGAATCTCCAGAAGGGTGGAACAGAGTTTGCCATTTGCATGGCAAAACCCCATACCGGAGGTGGGGTTTTCCATGCTGATATGGCAAAAGGGACTAATTTTGGAATATCTGCACAGATCTACCATCATACGGAGGCAGATCCGTGCAGTAAACTTAAGGTAGGGTTTATGAATGCAGAAGTGTTCATACATCCGCACATCAGAGGGGAATTACAGGGAACCCCTGCATGCATTCCATTCTGAATATGGTCCATAGCGATTAATATCCCAGGTTACAAACAAATAAGTAAGTGCTTGATATTAGTTACTCCTGGGCTAACCCATGTTGATTTCAGGGGGAGTCGAGTTAATTGTATTCTTTGCATGCAGGGATATAGCTTTGAATTGCTTACTGCACACAGATACTGACCAGCTTTACTATCACACTGTTATTTAGACTTGGGATAGGAAACATCACCTCTCAACTCTAATACTGTTTGCAACAGATGAAATATGACTCCCCTGCAATCAACATGGTTTAGCCCAGGAGTAACTAAGTTCAAGCACTCACTAACTAAGGGCCTCATTTACTAAGGAAGATTTGAGTAAAATCGCTGGAGATTGCAGTAGTTTACCGGGGATTTGCAAGTCTCCGGATTTACTAAAGAAAAATCTCCACAAACTCGCCGGAGATGAGTAGAGACTTAAATCTCCGGTGTTTTAATCTCTCTGCCGATTTTTTACATGAGTAGAGACTTAAATCTCCGGTGTTTTAATCTCTCTGCCGATTTTTTACATGAAGAGCATACAAATCTCTGGATTTACTAAGGGGAGATTTTTAAAATCACTGGAGTTTGGCCTTAAAGTCTCCAGAGTTAAATCTCAGGGAGGGGTCAGTGGAGACTTTGCTTAAATCGCTGGCAATTGGTCATGTAATCATGTGTCAGGGTATAAAAAGTAAGGTGTAAATGTATTTCAGCTGCTTGTTCAGACTCAAACAAAAGCTATGGCTTTTTGTGTGCTGCATATGCATAGTGGATATTTAATGTGCAGTTTATCCTTAATAAGGGCAACATAAAGGACAGAGCAACAGCAGGACCACAACCATCAGCAACCCCTGGTTCATCGCAGGCAGTGAATAACACATCATTTGCGTGTGTTTGGCTGGCGTTTGAACTTTGACCCCTTGTCTGATCAGGAGGTAATTCAATTACCGAGCTAACCTCCTGAGCCTTTATGAGCAGATGAGGAGAGATTTGGACCCAGCAACATAACGGTCCCATGCAATGTCTGGGCTGCACAAATTACTGTGTGTTATCCACTTTTTGGCCATAGGGTCATTCCAGTCTGTGACTGGCAGAGTGGTTGGAATATCACAGGCGACATTTTCACATTACTTAACTCATGCGTACTGCACTGATCAAATTGTTGCGTACATATATCTGCTTCACCAGCCAGGAGGAAACTTGGTATGACCTGAAGTTACACTTTTATCAGCTCTCTGGATTTCACAATGTCCTCGGAGCGATAGATTGCACACATATTGCGCTGAGACCACCTAAAAGCAGGGCACATTTATATACCAATCATCCCCTTTATCACTCATTAAACGTGCAGATGGTCTGTGATGCTAATAGTGTTCTGTGTGAAGTCTCACGATTTTTGACGTAACACCGGAGATTTTAAAGCAAACTCTGGAGATTTACTGTGAAACAAGCATTTTCCTATACATAACATTACATTCATACAAATCGCAGGCAACTCCAGAGATTTAAATCTGAGGAGAAAAATCTCCAGAGATCTCCGGAGTTTAAAACTCTCCATACAAAATCGCCCCTTAGTAAATACAGAGATTTTTGTAAAAAAATCTCCACTCATCTCCGGAGATTAATGGAGATTTTTTTGGAGATGTAAATCTCCCCTTAGTAAATGAGGCCCTAAGTCTGGATCCAGCCCAAAGTTTCTCATTTATACTGACAGTTATATTTTTGCATGTTAAAGTTTACAAATTTCTTCCACATGGTATATACTTACATCACTTAGGTAACTGTATTTTCCTTTCAGGATCATCCGGTAGAGTCTTGTTCGATTTTCATCTTCGAAGGGCATAGATCCACTAAGCAAAATATAAGTGATGACCCCGAGAGCCCACATGTCCACTGCATTGCTGTATGGCTTACGCAAAATAATTTCTGGAGCTATGTATTCGGGAGTTCCACATATGGTCCTCATTGACCAGTCTCCACCTTTGTTTCCAGAGTTTGCCAATCCAAAATCAGTAACTAGTATCTTTGAGTCTGCCCCTGGGTGGTAATAGAGAAGGTTTTCTGGTTTTAAGTCTCTGTGTGTTATTCCCAGTCCATGGAGGTAATTTATCCCATCCAAAACCATCTGAAGAACCTTGGTGGCATCCCGTTCAGTGAATGACCCTTTGGTAATGATTCGGTCAAACAGCTCCCCTCCGGTGGCCAGTTCCATCACCATGTAAACACGGTCTTGAGCCTCAAAGACTTCAATGAGTTGGATGATGTTATGGTGACTGACCCGTCTGAGGATGTTTAGTTCAGATTCACAGACTTCTTTGCCTTCTTTAGCTCTTGTTTCTATCATTTTTATGGCAAACGGTTGTCGAGTAGCTTTGTGCTCAACTCTCACAACTCTGCTGAAACTGCCCCTTCCGATAAGAGCCTTGATATCATACCTGAAAGAAAAAAAAGGCTTACTAGAACCATCAAGATAGCAATTTATAGTATCTAGTTCTAAGAAGTGATTCTGGCATTCAACATTCCTGACTCAATGACCGACCATTTGCACTAGAATATAATAAAGTACACATTTAATACAGCAAAAAATCTCTGTGACTCGTGTTCTCACCCTATATAGAAATATGTGTAGGTAAGCAATGCACAATACGGATCAGATCCAGAAATACGTTCGTCAGCCTTCAGAATATGTAAGCACTGCGCATGCGTGAACATGGCAGATATGCAACAGAATGCACTACATACAATTCTGGATTACGCATCGTTAGCCTCTTCGACGTTGTGATGACCTGCCATGCGCGCAGCATGTATGCATGATGGACGGGGTAAGGTATTTAGATCTTATAGTAAGGGTGTGGTAGAACCCTTACGTACTATCTTCCATTATACACCAGCCCAATTTTAGGTGGGGCGCGTGCTTAAAAGTTTAGGCAGGGTCCGGGGTACAGAAGTTCCATACATGCGTACATGCATCGCACCTAGCATAAATTCGCTTCTGCTATAGAGACTTGCGAACGCTGTGTGGACTTCATTCTGGATCCAGTGTGTGTATATATGTTCAGTACATAAAGCAAAGAATAATGGACGTTACAATAATTATGGGGGGATACAGATTTACATTTTTGCCTTGTGTATCTGTTGGATTGTGGTCACCTTTTCACACTGCCCATGCTTCTGAGACCTTGCTAATTGACAGAAACACATTCCAACAGAGCAAGACATAAGAGGAAAGACACTGCCAACAGTCAGACTGGGATTATTTCACAAGGGGATGTTCCCTCTTACTCAGTGTACAGTATAGGCGTTCCATCCCAGTGAGATATCTGGATCAGATATGATGCTGGAGTAAGTGAGTGCAAGTAAGTGCTTGAAATGAGTTACTCCCGGGCTAAACCATGTTGATTGCAGGGGAGTCATATTTCATCTGTTGCAAACTTTATTAGACTTGAGAGGTGATGTTTCCTATCCCAAATCTAAATAACAGTGTGATAGTACAGCTGGTCAGTATCTGTGTGCAGTAAGCAATTTAAAGATATATCCCAGCATGCAAAGAATACAATTAACTTGACTACCCCTGCAATCAACATGGTCTAGCCCAGGAGTAACTAATTTCAAGCACTTATTTAAGTCTAGATCCAGCCCCATGGCGTCACAAGACTGGATCAAGAATTCCGTCACTGCTGCACTCGCAGCTCTGAGCTCATAGTCCTGAGTGGGAATCTGGTGGATCTCCGCTGGATCCGGTCTTCTATGCAGGTAAGGACATGCACAGACTTACGAATACAAACCCCTGCCTTAAAACTTCCACACTGAACTTCCAGAAATTTTGCTATGGTCATTTTGCAATCAATATGCCTGGCAACGGGATTTTTATTTTTTATATTTTAAGTTCTACACTTCTATATTTGAGGTGCATATCCTCTCCCCGGGCCGTATTCAGATTACCGGATGTATAACCGCATATATGCAATCTAAGTAAGGAAAAGATACGTAGATTACGAAAAATTTTACTATGCATGCGCAGTATTAAAAATCGCTAAACACCGGCCGTATAACATACATGTAGTCTGCATCAGCACAATACACACCCCGCAGTTTAAGTATGGATCTGGAACCGTAATATCCAGACATGATAATTTTACAGTATAGTCATGCCCCGCACACACTATCCAATCAGACTTCCATTCCACCCCCTGTTATAGTGAGGACAAATCAGAAATGTTAAGTTAGAGCCCTGTCCTCAGAACTCTGGGTACTGCGGGAATCCAACTCATTTGGAATCCTGTCAGTTATTATCATTAGTATTATATATATATTTTTTTTTTACTTTCTTTTATTGAAGCAGCAAATACAGAGAGAGGAACATCAGCTGTAAACATACAAAAGCTGCTATAGTATCTTTAAAGTTATTACAACAAGGTGAACAATAGAGTAGCATTCTACAGCCATAGATGTAACCTGTAATAAAGAAGGGGGAGGGGGCAGATCACTGAGCTGATGGGACTTGGATCGGGTGAGTTATTGGAGATACACGGTTAAAGGAGGTTAGGGATGGAGTCTCACAATTAACTAGGTTGCAAGTTTATCCCTCAGGGGGGCTGGGTGGGAGATTGTAAATTGAACCAAGGGGTCCACACTTTGTAGTAGGTGTCCTCTGAACCCTTCAAGTAGGCAGTCATTCTCTCCATGCCTGCGACAAACCAAATATACGAGGTTAGGGCGCGTAGGGAGGGGGGGCTGACTGCTTCCAGGCTTTAGCAATAAGACACTTGGCTGCAGCCAAAACATGCGAGGCCAGTTTACGGGATGAGGTGTCTGTGTCGGGGATGGGGTAACATAAGTATATACATAGTACATAGGTAAATCCAAGGATTTCTAGGAGGCGCGCATAAATCTCCAGAGATCTCCGGAGTTTAAAACTCTCCATACAAAATCGCCCCTTAGTAAATACAGAGATTTTTGTAAAAAAATCTCCACTCATCTCCGGAGATTAATGGAGATTTTTTTGGAGATGTAAATCTCCCCTTAGTAAATGAGGCCCTAAGTCTGGATCCAGCCCAAAGTTTCTCATTTATACTGACAGTTATATTTTTGCATGTTAAAGTTTACAAATTTCTTCCACATGGTATATACTTACATCACTTAGGTAACTGTATTTTCCTTTCAGGATCATCCGGTAGAGTCTTGTTCGATTTTCATCTTCGAAGGGCATAGATCCACTAAGCAAAATATAAGTGATGACCCCGAGAGCCCACATGTCCACTGCATTACTGTACGGCTTACGCAAAATAATTTCTGGAGCTATGTATTCGGGAGTTCCACATATGGTCCTCATTGACCAGTCTCCACCTTTGTTTCCAGAGTTTGCCAATCCAAAATCAGTAACTAGTATCTTTGAGTCTGCCCCTGGGTGGTAATAGAGAAGGTTTTCTGGTTTTAAGTCTCTGTGTGTTATTCCCAGTCCATGGAGGTAATTTATCCCATCCAAAACCATCTGAAGAACCTTGGTGGCATCCCGTTCAGTGAATGACCCTTTGGTAATGATTCGGTCAAACAGCTCCCCTCCGGTGGCCAGTTCCATCACCATGTAAACACGGTCTTGAGCCTCAAAGACTTCAATGAGTTGGATGATGTTATGGTGACTGACCCGTCTGAGGATGTTTAGTTCAGATTCACAGACTTCTTTGCCTTCTTTAGCTCTTGTTTCTATCATTTTTATGGCAAACGGTTGTCGAGTAGCTTTGTGCTCAACTCTCACAACTCTGCTGAAACTGCCCCTTCCGATAAGAGCCTTGATATCATACCTGAAAGAAAAAAAAGGCTTACTAGAACCATCAAGATAGCAATTTATAGTATCTAGTTCTAAGAAGTGATTCTGGCATTCAACATTCCTGACTCAATGACCGACCATTTGCACTAGAATATAATAAAGTACACATTTAATACAGCAAAAAATCTCTGTGACTCGTGTTCTCACCCTATATAGAAATATGTGTAGGTAAGCAATGCACAATACGGATCAGATCCAGAAATACGTTCGTCAGCCTTCAGAATATGTAAGCACTGCGCATGCGTGAACATGGCAGATATGCAACAGAATGCACTACATACAATTCTGGATTACGCATCGTTAGCCTCTTCGACGTTGTGATGACCTGCCATGCGCGCAGCATGTATGCATGATGGACGGGGTAAGGTATTTAGATCTTATAGTAAGGGTGTGGTAGAACCCTTACGTACTATCTTCCATTATACACCAGCCCAATTTTAGGTGGGGCGCGTGCTTAAAAGTTTAGGCAGGGTCCGGGGTACAGAAGTTCCATACATGCGTACATGCATCGCACCTAGCATAAATTCGCTTCTGCTATAGAGACTTGCGAACGCTGTGTGGACTTCATTCTGGATCCAGTGTGTGTATATATGTTCAGTACATAAAGCAAAGAATAATGGACGTTACAATAATTATGGGGGGATACAGATTTACATTTTTGCCTTGTGTATCTGTTGGATTGTGGTCACCTTTTCACACTGCCCATGCTTCTGAGACCTTGCTAATTGACAGAAACACATTCCAACAGAGCAAGACATAAGAGGAAAGACACTGCCAACAGTCAGACTGGGATTATTTCACAAGGGGATGTTCCCTCTTACTCAGTGTACAGTATAGGCGTTCCATCCCAGTGAGATATCTGGATCAGACATGATGCTGGAGTAAGTGAGTGCAAGTAAGTGCTTGAAATGAGTTACTCCCGGGCTAAACCATGTTGATTGCAGGGGAGTCATATTTCATCTGTTGCAAACTTTATTAGACTTGAGAGGTGATGTTTCCTATCCCAAATCTAAATAACAGTGTGATAGTACAGCTGGTCAGTATCTGTGTGCAGTAAGCAATTTAAAGATATATCCCAGCATGCAAAGAATACAATTAACTTGACTACCCCTGCAATCAACATGGTCTAGCCCAGGAGTAACTAATTTCAAGCACTTATTTAAGTCTAGATCCAGCCCCATGGTGTCACAAGACTGGATCAAGAATTCCGTCACTGCTGCACTCGCAGCTCTGAGCTCATAGTCCTGAGTGGGAATCTGGTGGATCTCCGCTGGATCCGGTCTTCTATGCAGGTAAGGACATGCACAGACTTACGAATACAAACCCCTGCCTTAAAACTTCCACACTGAACTTCCAGAAATTTTGCTATGGTCATTTTGCAATCAATATGCCTGGCAACGGGATTTTTATTTTTTATATTTTAAGTTCTACACTTCTATATTTGAGGTGCATATCCTCTCCCCGGGCCGTATTCAGATTACCGGATGTATAACCGCATATATGCAATCTAAGTAAGGAAAAGATACGTAGATTACGAAAAATTTTACTATGCATGCGCAGTATTAAAAATCGCTAAACACCGGCCGTATAACATACATGTAGTCTGCATCAGCACAATACACACCCCGCAGTTTAAGTATGGATCTGGAACCGTAATATCCAGACATGATAATTTTACAGTATAGTCATGCCCCGCACACACTATCCAATCAGACTTCCATTCCACCCCGTTATAGTGAGGACAAATCAGAAATGTTAAGTTAGAGCCCTGTCCTCAGAACTCTGGGTACTGCGGGAATCCAACTCATTTGGAATCCTGTCAGTTATTATCATTAGTATTATATATATATTTTTTTTTTACTTTCTTTTATTGAAGCAGCAAAATACAGAGAAAGGAACATCATCTGTAAACATACAAAAGCTGCTATAGTGTTTTTAAATTTATTACAACAAGGTGAACAATAGAGTAGCATTCTACAATCATAGTTGTAGCCTGTAATAAAGAAGGGTGAAGGGGAGGGGGATGGGGGAGATCACTAAGCAGATGGGCATTGGATCGGGCGAGTTATTGGAGATACACGGTTAAGGGAGGTTAGAGATGGAGTCTCACGGTTAACTAGGTTGCAAGTTTATCCCCCAAGGGGACTGGACGCGAGATTGTAAATTGAACCAAGGGGTCCACACTTTGTAGTAGGCATCCTCTGTACCCTTCAAGTAGGCCGTCATTCTTTCCATGCATGCGACAAACCAGATATACGAGGTTAGGGCGCGTAGGGAGGGGGGAGCTGACCGCTTCCAGGCTTTAGCAATAAGACATTTGGCTGCAGCCAAAACATGGGAGGCCAGTTTACAGGATGAGATGTCTGTGTCGGGGATGGGGTAACATAATAGGTAAATCCAAGGATTTCTAGGAGGTGAGCATGGGAGAAGGGCCATTAAGAGGGTATGAACCATATCCCAGAATGGAGTTAAAGTAGGGCAGGTCCACCATATGTGAAGGAGCGATCCAAGTATTATATTTATTAATGTTTGATGACAAGATGTAACATACGGCTTTTTCTGCTTAGGAAGTTTCAGAGCCCAGGCTGTAATCCAAAGAATGTAAACCAATAAAATGACTGCAGATGGCAGACTTGGCACGATGAACGTGTGTGTACACAAAGCCTGAAGGTATACATGTTTATGTCTGCTAACTGATTTTATATCCCAAAGGCTGGTAAATAATTTAGTAATAACATTTTCTAGAAAATCTAGAATAATGCTGAGAGTAAAGCTGGCCATACACTAGACGATTATCGGCCCGATTTCCCAATTATTGGGTGATCGGGCAAATAATCGTTCTAGTGTATGGCACAGATCAATTTTTAAAACGTCAAATAAACGCACCAGAAACGCTCTGGTGCGATTATTTGATCGTTCAGCATGTTTGATTTAAAACGATATTTTAAAACGATATTTTAAGGGAGCCAATCAGCAAGCTGAATGGCTCCCTATCCTTGTAATAGACACTGCTGCTGATCTATGTATAAAGCTGCTCTGACAGCTAGAAGTATACCTTCAAAGCTGTCAGAGCAGCATAGTGCATAGATCTGCAGCAGCGTCTATTGCAGGGAATAGTACAGAGAGGGACCAGCCGAACCCGCGCTGGGACCGATAATCGTTGTAGTGTATGGTCAGCTTAAGCCAGTAATCCTCATGTGCCCCAATTGCTTTAACGAATTCTAAATCCAATTAATATCTAAAACGGGAAGTAAGAAGAATTTGTTATGCCTGTTTTTGCATAATCAGGGCATATGAATAGGTCATGGCTGTTATACACCCCCAACCCCTTCTTAAAGGCGGGGCTTCCTTGTAAGGTCACATGGGACATCACTATATAAGTACCACCTATCTGCATGTAGCAAATAGTCCACC
The DNA here is from genome assembly GCA_011038615.1 of Limnodynastes dumerilii. Taxonomy (NCBI): domain Eukaryota; kingdom Metazoa; phylum Chordata; class Amphibia; order Anura; family Limnodynastidae; genus Limnodynastes; species Limnodynastes dumerilii. Next base: position 31,661 of record WWET01005915.1, read on the forward strand.
ATCACCCAGCTCAGCCTACCCAAGACTCCAATAACACTGGTCCAGAGGCAAGATTCATTAAGAACACAGAACAAGCCGCCGCAGCTCGAGTTGCGCTGTGATCTGAATTGCATGTGAATGCTGAGCATGTGCAGTACAAATTCACGCATAGAAACGCCACGTCACCCAGCGTACGCTCATCTATCGATTGTGTCCTCAACCTGCAATAATCATACTTACACCACTGACGTCAGCACTGACTTACATATATTATGGAATATATTGATACTTGAGTAAATACATTAGTTTCTTTCCAACTACAGGACCAATTACTTGGCTAAATTCATGGCCACACCAGCTTAAAAATATGGATATGTCACCAGACCCTCCAACATGATCCATTCCTGAGCTTCTAACTGTCACTCACCTGGATTAAACGAATTAACTTATTTTTTAAAAACCATTTTGTTCGTCAACAAAGGAGGTTACCATAGTAACTGACAGTTGGCAACTGAGGAGCAGAGTATTTTGTACCTGATGGAAAGGGTCATGTTGGAGGGTTATGTGTCACCAATCTCTAAAATATGTAACATTAATACCAGCCAGGTTTTTTAAAGAGTCCTCTGTCCTAAGAGTCCTGTGTTAAAGCTTGTTGCCTGTCACAAATGCTGAAATTTTAATTATAGGACATTTTGTGACAGACTCTTGATTAATGCAAATATAAAAGCGCTTAAGTAGTTCATTAACATAAGCTATGTGCGACATATCAGCACCAAGCACAATTTACATAATGCAAGTTTATATATAGACCCTGTTGTAGTGGAAAAAGTTTACTTGTCTGAACTTGTATAACCAAATAAGCAGATGAAATATTTTCTTTTCTGTCATTACTCAAATGCCTTCATGCCTCTGTGATTTGGGAACTGAGAGAAGAAAAGGTCTCAGTTAAATGACCTGAGACATCCCTGTGTTACAATTTGACAGAACAGAACATTGTATAGAGAACTGAACATCCTGCGTGTTGCATAAAATATTACGTTTATGTTCATATTATAATTATTGTGTGTTATTATGTATTTCATTCAATTTTAACCTTTGAAATAGATCTTTTAACTAGCTTGCCAAGATGTACAAAACTGGAATACTACTGTAATTTATTACATTTGCAATCCCATTTTATCCCCTTTAACCCATAGCTGCCAACTCTCTAGAGAGACTCCAAAAATGTGCAAAACTCCTACAAGGGGCTTGAGGCAGTGAATTAATGCAAATCGCTGCTTCGAGTCCCATCTCCCCACCTACCAATGATGCGATCAATAGGGTTACTAAGAATTGACAGCGTTTGATGATGTCATTTGTGTCCTCAAGCTCCACCTCCTGCTTAGTAACACTATGGATCACAGTATAGATGGGGGCAGGACTTTAGAGAGTGATTTGCATTTAATCACTGCTTCAATCCCCGCTCCCTTACTGACGACTCTTTCCTCTCTCAGAGATCTCCTGGAGCCGATGGGGGCCATCGAAACTTACCTAGCTCTGCAGCAGCAGGTATCGGCAGTATCTTACCGCCAATACTCAGAGTTGTTCACTAGCAGACAAATGCGCAGGGAAGAAATTCCAGGTCCATGGGGGCGGGGCCGCACGGCTGTGTCCTGGGCCCCGCAGTTTCTTATGGCGGCCCTTGAAACCAGTGTTGTGCAACCCATAATACATGTCATTGTGAAGTGTACTGCTACCCTTCCTCATTTGCCAAGGGGGTGATGAATATGGCATAGCTTCTACTAGCAGGCCCGTATAAAGATGGAGAATATGGAGTTGACCAAGGGCTACACAATGCCAGTACATGGGGTAAGTGGAATAAGACCGTCTGAGTAAAAAAGGAGTAAACTTTATTTCTCAACTTCTCGTTCTTCAGCACATGAACCTTTTTGCAAAAATTGACACATTTATGTTCACTACAACTAACCCATCCAGTACAAAGCTTATGTGGAGGTAACTGCTGTATTTTTTGGGTAAAGGCGCCTTCTTAAGCAAAATTGACACCAGTTTTACTCTCACGTAAGTAACTTAGCTGACTTACTTGTCGTATGTATGTGCCTAACTCAGCCCATACTGTACAACTGAAATACCTCCCCCCCCCACCCACAATGCGGAGGGATGTCACCCCTTATCCTATGGTGTTATGTACAAGTTACGTACGTTCAGAGTTACGATGAGTAACATCTGGTACTTCTTGCATCTCACACAAGAACCTATTTCCTTAAGGGGGTCCGTGTTCCCCTTTTCCCTAATCATTTTGTGGTGGGTGACAATGAACTAAATTCTAAAGTCTTAGCAGTCTTACTTACACTGAATACTACTGGTGCAGACTGTGCCTTTCCACCCCTCCCCATTTTAGTGGATTCTTGATTAGAGATGAGAGGTTCAAATTGTGTGAAATCTAACAGATCCGAATTTAGTGGTTCCGAGACGAACCAAGACAGGACTCGGATCGCAAATCAAGTCAAAACACCATTTTTCTGGTTTTGGATCTTGGATTTTTATTTGCATCTCTGGTTTTGGATTCTATATATCATGTCAGATGCCATTTTGCCATTTTAGTGCAGTTTATCATTATATATACA
>WWET01005915.1:41782-52989 GCA_011038615.1 Limnodynastes dumerilii
TAAATTGAGGGTAAATAGGGTCTAGGGTCAGTATAGTTTTTAAATAAACAACTGGGCAGACTGGATGGGCCATGTGGCTCTTATCTGCCGTCCCTTTCTATGTTTCTATGACTTACCTTGGCTTTGCTGGTGTCCCAGTCCCTGTGTGGCCGTACTCCTCACCGGCAGCTCTTTATAAAGTTAAGCCCTAGTGACTTCTCTTGTCCCGGGACCCTCAGGCATGCCCAGGTCCAGGTAATTAGTACCCCGCCCCCCTTCTGTGTTCTTCTGTTCTGTTATGGTTTTTATTTAATTTTTTTGGTTTGAGCTTTTTTGCTTTTTAGCATATCTAAAACTTTGTGTTGCTTATTTTTTTATATTTTTTATCCTCACTCTGCACTACTGTAAAAGACATTTTTTTTTAAATGAATTTTAGTGGATAAACACGATGGTAAAATGTCACATTGCCTGGATATTAAATTATGTAGGGAAAGTGGAAAATGACAGAGGAAGACATGTCACAGTGTAGTGGTTTGTGTCTTGGATGGGAAATGAGTCTGTGTTGTTGTAACATTTCACACACTGGGCAGTGAAGTGTTCCATGGTCATGGTACTTATTATACACAGTGTACACACATGAGTGACTGGACTCCGCATTGCATATTCTTGTGTTTATCATGTGGACATAGAGATCATTGATTTCTATACGGGAAGAATAGTCTGTTCTATTGAAACCAGTGATGATGGGCCTGATCCCGACCTACGATGTAGCGCTGAGCGTACTAACGCTCAGCGTTACATTGTGGGACTCCCCCTGACACTCCCCCTGCCCTATCGTATTTTCACTCCCTTACGCCGGCTGAAGGCTACCCTAACTTACGCCGGCGTAAAGGGGTGTAAATACGCTGGGACGGTGGCGTTATAGTACCTCCCAGCCTGTACTAACCTCAGCATAGTAATGCTGGGGGACGCCCCCTCCAGCGTTACTACGCTGGTGCTACGGATGCCTGATCCACGATCGGGCATTGCCGTAGTTACGGCAGGCAACATCTGCCCAGCGCAAGCGTAGATCAGCTTTTCAGCCGATCTTACGCCTACAGCAGATCGTCTTTTTTTTTTTTTTTACTTCAAAAATAGGAGATAGGCGGCCGCCTATACGGCCTATACCGTGGGCCGCCTCTGACCGCACACATAAATATGTTGCACAGGAGATGGGGGAATGACAAATAGAGTATCAGGTAGAACTAGTCCTTTGCCTTTGCCAGTCCTTTGTGCGGTTTTTGGGTTGATTCGGTTTTGGGTTGATTCTGTGATATAGAAAGTACAGACATCCTTTTTAGACCTCCCTCTGCATGTCCAGTTGAACTGATAAACGCTTACAAGCTGCCAACAGGTACCGTGGTTTTACATATAAGCACAAATAGCTCCACTATTATCAAGTTTTAAAGTATAGTGGAATAATTGATGCCATAGGAAAAGCATTAAAGCTTTATTTAAGTGTACACAATTAATATAATCTATTGGCAAAGACTGGTTAAAGGATCAAGTAATTTCTGTAGTTGTCTGATCAACAACTAACAGTCAACTCTGGAGTCGTTTTTGAGTAACACATGTTTTTTAATTATTTTTTTTTAATTTGTCTATATTTTTATATCTGTGACAATTAAATTACATTGATACATTTTATTCCAAGTGCTTACTCTCTGTATATTTGAACTGATAAACTGGTGGTGGCGTGTGATCAAAATGCCCTCTCTCTAGGGTAACAATCTGAGTGTGTAGTACCTGGCGGAGAAGATCTGCCTAAAAAAAACCAGCAGCGTCATGGACATTACTACTGCACCAACTCTGAAACGGTGGAGAAGTGGGAACTATCATTCTCTACTGCTTGGCACCTACCTGATAAGTGGCGGAACAGACCTGTCTCGAAACTGGCAGCGCCTGGGGCATTATCACTGCAAGATCTCCCTAGCCCTTTTCTTGCAGCATCTGTAGATCCTGTATTCAACACAACACTGCGGAGGAATAAATTCCCTTATCGTTATAACGTTTGCCTGTTCTCAAGTTACATAGTTTGGTATTGGGCCTTAAGCCGGGTTAATTGTGTGTTAAGTTTGGTTGTTCCGATTAACCGTTCTTCTGTAGTTGTTCACTGCAGGGGTAGCTGTGGTTGGATTCCGGAGTGGAGATTGTGCCCCAGTGTGATACCGTGTGGAGTAGGTGAGGTTGTGCGAGGTAAGGAGTGTGCTTCTTCCAAGGTGATCGGTCGGTTGCGGCGCCCGGGTGGATTCCTGCAACATTTAGGTGAACGAGGCTCTTGTGTGTGTGTACTCCTCTTAGTTTGGGCCCCCACCGTTGGTGGGTAAGGTACCCGGCAGACACAGTAAGGTCTGTCCGGCGTATGCTCACCCACAGGGCGTCAGCCAGACTAAATACTAGACATTCCCACCGGAGGGTGAGAGCGTTGCTCACTCCCCAGGGAAGGGCTCGGACACTTCCCTGTGAGCCCACTGGTTAGGCCTCTTTTCTAATAGCTGTTCTCTCCAGTCTTGCAGGTGGGTTGTATTTCCGAGGGAGAGGAGACGCTGTCCGATTATCCAAATCCGGTTCTGGGCACCTCTCACCGGCAGTGGAGTCGGACATGGAATCATCTAATCTTCTTTTCCCGTGACAGAGGAGGATACCATTCACTTCTGGGTCACGATCTGGTACAAGAGCGTTTTAAATCGGTACAGACTATTAACAACAGGTACTGTACCTGCTGCAGGGTATGTATGTATAAGCGGGTGGGTAATGCAGGGCGTTTCTGGAAAAAATAGAGTAATGTCTGGAGAGACAGCGGATGCAGCTTATTCAGTAATGTTTATGTAGGAAAGTATGAGTAACGAGAAAATCTAAGTATTTTCTATTTGTTTTATACCAAACGGAAAACTATTTACATCACATCCTGTAACAATCCGATACCTCAAACTGTCCCGATCTCTGGAAACAGTCCCACAGTTTCGTGTTAAACAGGTGCATAATAAAACACAGTTAAAGCACATTAAAGGGGGGGTTACAGGTAGTCTAGTTTTTAGAAGCGCATTGCAATGGTATATATGCTCCTATATAACCAGGCGTGTAACTATAGGGGGCACAAGGGGTTCGGCAGCTAAGGGTGGCCAGGTTATCTTCTACCTTAACTACTTATTTGCACAGACTTTAAAGAGTTAACTCTGTTGTTTAATTCTGTGCCAGTTTATGAGTCACGGAGCACACGCCAGTCCCACGGATTTAGAAGTAAGTGTTAATGAAGACCTAGAAGGAAGCTGAAAATTTACACTTGTAAAGACTTTTTTTCACAGTTTTGCTAGTTGCTTGCCTTGACCTGACATCACACTCACAGCCGCAGTCACACTACAAGACTGAACAATGTATTATTTGTAATAAGCATGCATGATGGATATTCACATTATCATACTTCCAGATGTAAATATTCCTGAATTGCTAATTTGACAATGATGAAACTGTCACCATAATCTCAGCTGTAACATTGCTGAATGTGTTGTAACTGCAATACAATGTATGTTGGCAGGTGTACCATCCACCAGTTATTAGTATGGGACAGTAAAAATGATAATTCCATACCTTGCCCTTTCTCCTGCTTCCAGATCTCTCCTCCACCCAGTCCCCAGTGCTTGCAGCTCTGTCCTCCTCTGTGTCCCTGCTTCTCCTAGGTGTGTCCTCCACTCTGTCACCCTCTGCTTTTCCTGGCTTTCTCCACTACTCTCTCCACTGCTCTGTGTTTATGCTGATCCCGGCTCGCTGTGCTTATGCCCCCTCCTTCTATGCCCATTCTTCTGTCATCTTCTGCCAATTCATAAAAATTCACCTTCTTACCTGGGCAGTTTTCAATAGGTGTGGGCTCCTGCTGAGAACGGCCGTATTTCAAAGGACTGTTCTCTTGATTCCTTCTGTCTCAAAGAGCCAAAGCAGTCAATACCCACAGCACAAAACACGGTACTCCGAAAGATAAGTAAAAAATCTAACCCCAACCCTTACCGTAACCCTAACCCTCCCTTTCCAGCAGCCTGACCCTAACCCTCCCCCCTCCATGGTCCTAACTGTTACCCTCCCTTCCCCAGAGCCTATCTCTAAACCTCCTCCTAACCCTAAAGGGCACGTAACGAAACGACACATAGATTACATACAATAGTTACTATGCATGCGTAGGAGCTACCTATCGGCAAATTACAGCCGTGTGTGGAAGACGCCCGTAGTTGAGGATCCGGCCCCTTGTCACTATGTGTTTGTGCCTCACCAGAGTATTCAGTAACACCGCCACAGCACGGGCTCTAATGCTATCAGAGAGAAGATTACAATAGTCATTGCTGGAAGGAATATGAACTTTCTTTCTCTAGGATGGTTAACCTAAAACACACACACAAACCTTAGAATGTTGTGTTGCTGTCTACCTGACTGAAGTCTTCAGAATTAGAATAGATAATATAGATAATAAAAATTCTATCTTATCTACAGAATATGAGAAATAATAATACATTGAAGATAAATAAGGTGCTTCATGTGTATCCCTCTTGTCCTCACCCTTGCATACATAGAGCTGGTCTGTTGCAGTTTTGTGACTGTTGTTTGCACAACAAACAAATGGGAAGTGTTTTCAAAGCAATGAAAGAGGAACAGAAAAAGCAGCCAGGGTCACATTGGAAATAATTGTCTGTTTGAGCTCAGTCTCCGTGTGCTCCACAGCACTGCCCAGACCCAGCACAGAGCCAGGGATCATTTCCAACATGCCTGCCTCTGAGTTTTACTTTAACGTAGACAGTGGCTACCTGGAGGGACTGGTACGAGGTTTTAAAGGTGGCATCCTGAAAGCGGCAGACTACATCAACCTGGCACAGTGTGAAACGCTGGAGGGTAAATTACCATTATTTATCATTTACTTGGGAGTAAGAGCAAAACAGTGTGGTTAGATCATGTGATCTGGAGTCATTACTGTATGGCACAATCATGTGATCTGGAGACATTACTGTATGGCACAATCATGTGATCTGGAGACATTACTCTATGGCACAATCATGTGTTCTGGAGACTAACTGTGTGGCATATTCATTAGAATGGATGACAATACTGTTTGATATAATCATGTGATCTGGAGACATAACTGTGTGGCATAATCATGTAAAATGGGGACATTGATATCTGGCCCGTCATATTTACGGGCATCAAAATGAAATGATATCTTTGCCCCCAGTTTAAAAATATTGCAGTGCTCCTGGGTACAGTTATAATAGTCTTTCTGTTGCTATCAGGATCTATTTCTTTAACATGCTTTTTATTACTCCTTAATTTTTATGATGAAAGTGGAAGCCATAGTTAATATACCGCTATGATCCGGTAAATGTAGCCTCCAGGATGGACTAGCTCCTGTCACTGATTAATGTGTATATGGGTTTTTGTATAGGCCCACGCTGTATTGCTCCTGGGTTTATTTGGATTAGGAATGAACACATTTTATTGCAATTCATCAATCTTGGACATTTGATTGATTTTTTTTACTCTCGAATCACTGCAGCCCACACCAGCATGTGCAATGTGACCTAGTGGGGCATACAGGTTACCGTGTCCTCACATCCATGCTGGTCAGTGACTCTGACTTAGTAAAACTTCCACGCTTGCACTTGGTGGTTCAGGGCTGCAATCAGCTCCATGATTAAGAGTAAATACATGAACTAACAAGGGCTGACTAGCGAGTTTATCCAGAGAAAGATTCAGTCAGGTGACTTAATTGGGTATAATGAGGGCAGCCCAAAATGGGACTGGATCTGGAAAGGGGGAGAGTTATAGGTCCAGATTCACAGTTGCGTCGTTTTCATCTTAAGTACATTGTTTTAAGAATTGAGTTACTACCCATGTGTAGTAGCATATTTACGCTATCTACGTACAGAAATGGTGTGTAGATAGTCTAAATAAGGTACTAGGTACCTAAGACTAATACTATTAACTGTGAATCCGGACCATAGTCTTCTTAAGACCAGTATGCCCAGTCATTTGGAGTTAGGCTATGGCTGGTTATTAACACATTCCATGAATTATTATTTATGTTATAACTTAATTTAGGCTTTTAAGAATAAGGTGGAGGGTTCAGAAAACAACACAGTACAAAAAAAACAGTATTCTCAGTTAAAGATTACATTTACTAAAGCTTCTAAAAAGTAGAAAATGGGGCTATTGCCCATAGCAACCAATTAGATTCTAGCTATCACTTATTTGGGTTTCCGTGTGGAATACTTAAGGTGGGGTCCTGCTGGTGGATACATAATCCGCACATAGCAGAACGGGGGAGTGTGGATCATAAATTCCATACAAGAGCCTCCGCAATGCAGGCTACCATACGGAATGATTGAGTAAGCATTACACGTGTGTCTTCGAACTACATTTATTGTTTTGACTTAAAGGTGACTTTAAGGGTAATGGGATAAATCCTGGCCTCTGTACGACAGAGGAATTACGTACGGAATGCATGCGCGCAACCTTAGTACGTTTGCGTAACGGTCGACGTACGTAACAAAAGTAACGTATGCCTAATGTTACATAAAATGGGCTGTCCCCTCATTTACGACCATCGTATCTCCGCTGTAGAGGCAGAGCTAGACATGTAAATAAGGTGTCGGCCGTGGAAAGTCCCATCACGTCAAGGTTTGTGGCCATAAGGCTGCAGACCTGGTGGTAAATTTTCAGGTAGGAATCTGGACACGTAAGTGAGCGAGCAGTGCAGGGGGCGTGTACTTCCCGCTATGCTATCGTACATACTGACCCTCGCACGCCCGTAAGACATACGTAGGTCAAGATCTGGACCAATGTCATTTTGAAGGCTCTAACAGGGCCTCTTGTAAATGGTAACTGCTGCCTGGGCTGTGTCCACAAATTGTTACATAAAACTATTTAGATCTTGTCGAATAAGTAACATGAAAGTGTGTGGGACACAATAATAACAAAATATTTGGCACAATAACAAACCGTCAAACTTCCTCCTGAATACATAACGTAGAGTAAGCGGTACAGAGAAAACGCTGAGACTGAGAATAGGGAAGAATGAAAGAACCATTTCTATTCATTGTTCCCTTTTGCAACAGAAACTTCTCAGTTTATTATGTGTCACTGTATCCCAAATGAAACTACAAAGTAAAAATGTCCCTCCTGTTATCTACAAAGACCTCACAAACCTCAGGGTGTAATGTTTACAAAACAGTGAGGTAAATGTGACATAGATCTGGCCTGTATCTCAAGGTACAGCAACCAAACTGCTATGAGCGGAGTCAACCATTTTGTTGTTTTTTTGTAGTTTGTAAATATTTATTATTTTTATTTTGAATGCTTCAGAATAATAAGACATTATTTACAGATGTTTATTAATAATGAATTATTGAAAAAATGTGTTAAAATGAGCTAATTGTACAATAAACACACTAATTAATAAACACACATTAATGTTTCATAATCTGATTTTTAAAGCTAGATTTACTAAACTAATTTACTGAAGAGGAGATGTAGCTCATAGCAACCAATCAGATTCTAGTTGACATTCTGTAGCATGTAACAGGAAAGTGAGAGCATGAATCTGATTGGTTACTCCACTTTTCCTTTATCGCAGTTTAGTAAATGTAGACCTTAGTGTTTAGCATTGGTAGCAAAGCTGATAGTAAATAGTGCAGATGAGCTATGGAAGGAGTTCTAGTGATACCAAGCTTACAATTCTAACACAATACCACAAATATTAGTAAATACATATTACAACAGAACTCAATGCACCCTGATTGTAAATCTAGTGTCTGCTCTCTATGAACCAGTGGTGGAAGTGTTAAGATACACACTGGAATGGCATAATGGGCCTGATCCAGGGCTACGCTGGCCCGCTGTCCGTAAGTATGGTGCACTCCCTCTGTCATTCCTCCTGTGTGAGCATAGTTACACACAGGAGCGTAAGCTGACAAACCCAGCCCTCCCCTCCTAATTACCCTCCCTCCCCCCGCCCAGCTTCCGTAACTGCAGCGTAGTTATGGAGCTGCCCGTCCCTTTGTCCGTAACTGCGCTATAGTTATGGACACCAGATCCACGGAACCCAGAACCATGGATTACGCCGGGCAGCATCTGCCCTATGAATGCGCAGAACAGCAGAAATGCCGTTCTTACGCATACGGCCGCTGTAAAAATGACGGCAGCCGTAGGTCTGGATCAAGCCCATTGTGTGTGTTCCTGCTGTACTGGTTGTGATCCAAATTCCATACACTGCCCATTCAAATGTCTGAAGCTTATTAATGGCTGGTATTTAGGATCAGCTTGCAGCATGTACATTGCCTCTTTGAAAAGCAACCCATCAATACTGTATAAGAGCCTCATTACATGTGGCAAGGAGGGATTTTTTTCTACATTGAATTATTGTAAGTTGTGTAAACACACACACAGACCCTCCAACATAACCCATTCCATAAGGTGCAAAATACTCTGTACCCAACAATCAGGTACTATGGTAACCACCTGTGCTAAAGAGAGAAAAATGTTTTATAAACTTCAGGAAACTCGGGAGCGGAGTTTCCTGTACCTGGTGGAAGGGGTCAAGTTGGAGGGTGTGTACTCATTGTGTACTAAGTTCACACTTAGTGCAAAAAAATGTTGAAAAATAGACTGCATTATTAGGTATATGCTCAACTCAAGTCTACTGAAAACTAAGTGGTCAGGGACTAAAAGGAAAACTTGTGATGAATAACCAATTTAATCTTCATTTTTAACTTAATGATGGCCCTTCAGCTTTGCACCCTGGGCATTCACCATACAGGAGTGGAGGCACAGTAAGGGCGTTCCCAAGCAGGTGCCCCTGATCCTGAGTAGGGCGTAAAAAAAAAACGACAAAAAACTGTTTACATCACCAGTCCCAGGTCATGTCTAAGTCCTGACACTCCACAACCAATTACAGACTTGCGTTAGGATGTGACACTTCAAACACATCACAAAGGTTCAGAAATTGTTGCTGATGCATTGTGCAAGTGTTTTAATAAATATATGTATTTTTCAAATTTTTATTAAAATCGATAATGATTGTTATTATTTTCTGACAGAGGCGCTCCCAAAAATCGGAACCTCCATTTCAGCATCATAGTGTTTTACCCTACTCATGCACCCCACTTTTACAATCGCATCTACAGCACATACGATGCATTATATTAGATTATATTACATTATATTTTGCCCTACTGTGTGCCAAGCACTGTTGCTAAGCAACTTACCAGCAGCTGACAGCGCTGCCATTCTCCTCTCTTGGTAAGGGTGGGAATAGCGGCAAAAAGGACAAACTGAGTGACTAAAAAAAAAAACATACTGTTCTGAGGCTGCATATGCGCAGAATATCGCCTGCCCACACATGCACACTGGTTGGTGACCCGTGGAATCACCAGATGGGTGGCGTTCACTCTTTTTTCAGGCAATTGAAAAATATTTGTCAACTGCTGGTCAATGAGCAAGTAGATGTAGGACAGAAAATATCCATTGGCGCTATTTGGATCTATATAAATATAAGACCGTAATACAGCATAACCTGAGATTCTAGGCTCCGTCTCCATTATTCAATTAATGTCCCTGCTTAATGACACAGAACCTTGTGCATCAGCTCTGTCACTACTCCCAGGCATCTCAAGCAGTGTGACCTTTCCTGTGTTTTGGCAACAGAGACTGGAGCTGGTCTGGCCGCAGCACTTGATTAGAGGAGAAACATCTCTTCCAGTTGAAGCAGTTTATGCTGGTACCATTCAGTATGGTTTGGTAATATCCTAAGCAGCTCACATTACCTGCTTATAGGACAATGTCTTCCTGGTCCTTGCCTGCATTGATATGCTGTATATTGGATTTTGATGCATTCAGGAGACAATCCGTAAGACCCAACTGCTAAACTAGAGATCTGTTACATGAGATAAATTTGTTGTTAGGAAGTAATTTCTACTAACTGGAAATAAAGATATACATTTTGGAATCATTTTTATTTTATTGTTTTTACAAGATTTCTAGTGACCTTACATTATATTACACAACTCTGAATAGATTATACCTAGGGGTTATCTGATAGCGGCAGCTTTCTCCTCTGCTCCCTCCATGCTCTCTCCTCTGCTCCATCCATGCTCTCTCCTCTGCTCTGTCCATGCTCTCTCCTCTGCAACATCCATGCTCTCTCCTCTGCTCTGTCCATGCTCTCTCCTCTGCTCCGTCCATGCTCTCTCCTCTGCTCTGTCCATGCGCTCTGCTCTGCTCTCTCCATGTTCTTTCCTCTGCTCTGTCCATGTTCTTTCCTCTGCTCTGTCCATGCGCTCTGCTCTGCTCTGTCCATGTTCTTTCCTCTGCTCTGTCCATGCTCTCTCCTCTGCTCTGTCCATGTTCTATCCTCTGCTCTGTCTGCACTCTATCCTCTGCTCTTTCCCCGTTCCTTTCTCCGCTCTGTCTGATCTCCCTCCTCTGTTCCATACCTGCTCTCTCCTCTGGTCTGTCCACTCTCTCTCCTTAGCTCTACCCACTCTCTTTCTCCTCAGCTCTGTCCACTCTCTCTCTCCTCTGCCTGCACTCAATCCTCTGCTCTTTTCCTGCTCTTTCCTCTGCTCTGTCTAATCTCCCTCTTCTGCTCCGTCCCTGCTCTATCCTCTGGTCTGTCCACTCTCTCTCTCTCCTCAGCTCTGTCCATTGTCTCGCCCCAGCTTTGCCCCTGCTCTTTTCTCTGCTCTGTCCATGCTCTCTCCTCAGCTCTGTCTGCTCTTACTCCCCTTGCTCTGTCCCTGCTCTTTACTCTGGTCTACCCTCTACCTCTGTTCTGCTTTCTCTCCTCTGATCTGTCCACTCTCTCTCTCTCCTCCATTCTATCCACGCATTGTCCTTTGAAAGAGTGCCGACCAGTTAATCCTACCAGCATTTTAGTGGCAGCGGGATAACTCACGACACTCCAAAGATCACGCTGACATACTACACCTTAACCACCTGTTCTACATTGCTTCTCATTATTTCTAAACCTGTGACTAATCTATATGATACATGCACCTTGCCTGTTGTTATGTCGACAATAAAAATGTCAACATGTCAAATCGTAGACAGGTCAACAGTTGAGTTTTATGGGCTGGATCCAGACTTAAGTAAGTGCTTGAAATGAGTTACCGGTACTCCTGGGCTTGTTGATTGCAGGGGCAGGGGAGTCATAT
>WWET01005915.1:61497-72462 GCA_011038615.1 Limnodynastes dumerilii
TCATTAAACTAGCTCCCCCCGCCCACCTACACTAACCTGAACGTAGGGACGCTGGGGGACATCCCCTCCAGCGTCCCTACGGTGCTGCTACAGACGCCCGATCCACGATCGGGCGTTGCCGTAGCGACGCCAGGCAGCATCTGCCCGGCGCATGCACAGATCGGCTTTTCAGCCGATCTGACGCTTACGCTCGCCGTCCTAGTGGATATTTTTTAACTTTGAATCAGGGACAAGATACCTTCATATGACTATAGACCAGCTCCAGATCTCAGTACGCAGAGTGCTTGTAAGTCTCCGCAGCAGAGGTTTAGGTACGCTAAGTGCGATCCTAGATTCCTAGTGTGTGAGGGTATAGTTAGCAAGTCCCAGAAATGTATACGATAGGCAGATAGTCTTTTCTGCATATTTTTGTTTTTATTGTGTTTTGGGAAAAAACAAAAAACACACACACACATATACACATATACACACACACACATATATATAGTTATATTTAGTTATATTTAGTTAAAGCTGCTTACATTTTCTATCTTTATTTACATTCGTCTAAAATGAAAACATACTGTACAACTGCATTGTGAGGCAGCCAGAGGCATGTAGTGGGATAAACTATAGATGAGGTCCAGTGGTGGAATGTGACAGATCCGAGCTCCATAGCAAGGCGATGGGACCCAGGTCTGGATGGGCGGAGCTTGGTGGGACTGGGGCCGGATTGCTACCTGATATAAGCTGTCAAAGGCTGACTGCTTAAAACAGCGCTCAGCGCTCCATGAAGAATTATCGAGTGCTCATACAGTACATAGGGCCATATTCAGAGATCCGTCGGCGATCGGGCCGCAAATATACGCATCTAAGTGGCAGGTCGGAACAGGTTACACCGACCAGAAAAAACAGTCACTCCCCTCGCTTCCTCCAGCCGGACCTAAACTTCCACATCCATAGACTTGCCCTAACTGGCCGCACTCACTTCCGACCCTATGTGTATTAGTTGCGTATATTTAGGGCCCTAACTCTGTAATCGCGCCCACTTTCCCTCATCTAAATGCCCCCCCCCCGCCCATTTCTATGCAAGTCCTTAGGTCCGTATATTTCCGCTGCACTTAGGGTCGCATTATTCTCCGCCCGATTCACAAGTCCGACCTTAAGGCATTTCCAACCTTAACTTCAACGTACATGGCGTTGCACTATTACTACGCATGCGCAGTTGATGCAAAATCGATCCGACCCTAAATATACGCTATCCGGAACGTTAGTTCCGGATCTCTAAATCAGGCCTATAGCGTGTACAGTGCTGTTTTAAGCGGTCAACCTCTGACTGGTTGCAATCTCCGGCCAGAGCATATGAATTGTGAAAAAGGGACATCCGATATTTACCATTTTATACTTTTTTTTCTGAATGGGTGAGTATGCTGTTCGGCATACTTCACCCATTCTCCTTCGGAAAACGCAATAGCCCTCCACCGCACCTCCGCCGGAGCGAGGAACGGGTGAGTAAACTCATTGTGCGGGGTAGGGAGAGTTAGGGTCAAGCTGTAAGGGAGGGGGGTTAGTGTCAGTTTGCGGTAGATGGAGGGTTAGGGTAAGGCTGCAGGAGAGGGAGGGTTAGGGTCAGGCTGTGGGAGATGGTGGGTTAGGGTCAGGCTGCCAGGAAGGGAGGGTTAAGGTCTGGCTGCCAGGAAAGGAGGGTTAGGGTAGTGAGAGGGGGAGGGTTAGGGTTAGAATTAGGCAAAAGAAAGGGGGGACTATTTTTACTTACCCCTTCGGAGCACGGAGCTCTCGGTGCTATGCTTCATCGAGACATATGCAATCAAAATCCCAGCCATTTCACAACTGGCTGAGAGGAAACGGCCGATTCGAAAATCGTCCGTTTGGACCAGAGCCCCACACCCACCTCTGACAGCCCCCCTCTCCTCCAGGACACGTAGCAGTGTCAACACATATGTATACTCCCATTACAGTCAATATACTAGCTCTCTTAAAGTAAGAAAAGGGGTTCGCTTAGTGGCCTCACGAGGAAAATTCCTCTGTAAGTCCTAGGCCAATCCACCCCTGGAGGCAGCAGTGCTAACTACTCAAGCAGCTTAAACTAGCTATCAGCTTTAATGATATGCTTGTATCCTCTATTACGGCTATAACACGTGTTACTTTCTTCTCTAGTTTGAAGCAGACAGGAGAGCATTTGTTATTACTATCAATTCATTTGGCACCGAGCTCAACAAAGAGGAAAGAGAGACCTTGTTCCCGACTTGTGGCAAGCTGTATCCAGAGGGGCTGCGGCTGCTGGCCGGTGCTGATGACTATGAACAAGTGAAGAGCATAGCAGAATACTATGCTGTAAGTACCCATAAGCTAGCACTGCACATGAATTGGAGGGGCAAAGATCACTTCTATGTTTTGCAGTGGTAATTACAGTGTTGACCTATGAGCTGCCTGTGGCTGGGGGTTACAGGCCTCACTTTACCGAAACCTCAGTCCTTCCAGTAAGTGATTATATATTAACAACCCCCCCCCCACCACCACCACCAGCATTGAATAAAGATGCGGAGTCCTTGTTACATACATGGGGCCAGATTTACTAAGCTGCGGGTTTGGAAAAGTGGAGATGTTGCCTATAGCAGCCAATCAGATTGTAGATCTCAATTAACTATTGCATACTAGAGAATGCCAGCTAGAATCCGATTGGTTGCTATGGGCAACATCTCCACTTTTTCAAACCCGCAGCTTAGTAAATCTGACCCATGAAATTTTTAAAATCAAAGTGCTCCATAGATTCATTACCCACCTGTGAGGGATGAATCTGTAGTGTCTGGACACAGCTCTATTGGCAGTCAGTGAGGGTGAGGAGAGCAGGACAGGTCAGTGTGGGAGGAGGGAGAGGAGAGCAGGACACTGAACGGAGGAGAGACACAGATAGAGCATAAGGACAAGATAAGACAACGATGGAAAGACAGACAGAGCACAGGAGAGACAAGGTAACACAGAGCAGAGGAGAAACAGACAGAGCGGAGGAGAGACACAGACAGCAAAGGAGAGACACAGACAGATCGGAGGAGAGGCACCGAGTAGAGAAGAAACAGACAGAGGGGAAGAGAAATAGACAGAGTGGAGGAGAGACACAGACAGAGTGGAGGAGAGTCACAGACAGCGAGGAGGAGAGACACAGATAGAGCGGAGGAGAGACGCAGACAGAGTGGAGGAGAAACAGACAGAGTGGGGGAGAAACACAGACAGAGCAGAGGAGAGACAAGGTAACACAGAGCAGAGGAGAAACAGACAGAGCGGAGGAGAGACACAGACAGCAAAGGAGAGACACAGACAGATCGGAAAGACAGACAGAGCACAGGAGAGACAAGGTAACACAGAGCAGAGGAGAAACAGACAGAGCGAAGGAGAGACACAGACAGCAAAGGAGAGACACAGACAGAGCGGAGGAGAGACACAGAGTAGAGAAGAAACAGACAGAGGGGAAGAGAAATAGACAGAGAGGAGGAGAGACACAGACAGAGCGGAGGAGAAACAGACAGAGTGGAAGAGAAACAGAAAGAGAGGAGGAGAGACATAGACACAGCAGAGCAGAGACACAGACAAAGTGGAGGAGAGACACAGACAGAGCGGAGGAGATACACAGGCAGAGCGGAGGAGAGAGGAGGTAACACAGAGTGGGGGAAGAGACACAGACAGAGCGGAGGAGAGACACAGAAAGAGCGGAGGAGAGACACAGACAGAGGAGGAGAGACACAGACAGAGCGGAGGAGAGACACAAATAGAACAGAGGAGAGAACCAGCAGACCCTTCAATATGACCCATTCCATTAGGTATACAATGCCCCAAATCTGAGCTTCCAACTGTCAGTTAATATGGTAACAATCTTTGTTGAAGAGAAGAGTGTTTTTCAAACATCTGTTAATTACTTAAAACCAGGTCAGGGACAGTTGAAAGATCAGGAGTATTCTGTACCTATTGGAAGGGATGCGGTTACCGGTTCGGTCATCCCTATTTCGACAATGATACAGCTACCAGCTAAATGGCGGCTGTATCACTGATTAAATGCTCAGCACATAGAAAAATGCTATTGAGAACAGGTACCTATTTCCACCTGTTTCCAATAGCAACAGGCTGTGGTGGGATAAGATTAGGGTTAGGCTTCAAGAAGGGCGGGTTAATGCTTAAGGCAAAGGTTAGGGTTTGGGATCAGGAAGGGAAAGGTTAGGACTAGCAGCATACTCCTGTGATACCTTAACTTTGTTGTTGCCTTTTATTGGAAAGACCATTAAATTTGTAAATCCCATAAATCCCTAATGTGTGGTGAATGTGCTTCCATCGGTCTCTTGCAGGAGTACAGAGCATTGTTTGAAGGAGTTGGGTCTGGTACTGGAGAGAAGACATTAGAAGACAAGTTTTTTGAACATGAGGTGAGAAATAATAATAGGTTCTATAAGCTGCTGCTTTGCCCTATGACTAGAGTGCCAGGTCTACTGATTGCAGTCAGATCAGTGCCCATAATTCTAGATCCATTTCGTAATTTAAGCAATGGAAAATATGCTCGCACAGGAGCGTTGTTACGCTAAGACCTCCCTCCCTCCCCCCGCCCACCTTCACTAACCTTAACGTAGTAACGCTGGGAGACGCCCCCTCCAGCATCACTACGCTGTTCCTACGGACGCCCGATCGTTGATCGGGCATTGCCGTAGCTACGCCGGGCAACATCTGCCCAGCGCATGCGCAGATCGGCTTTTCAGATGATCTTACGCTTACACCCACCGAAGCAAGTACGGCGGGCGTAGTTCTGGATCAGGCCCTTTGTCACAATCTGGTGGACCTCTATGGTGTTCAGTCTCCACAGGAAGGAAGGAGTCTGGATATTTTTTTCCCAAAATGAATAAAAAGTACTTTATTATATAAAACACACACAAACTTATCTCTATAGCTTCTTTGGGCTGGATCCAGACTTAAGTAAGTGCTTGAAATGAGTTACTCCTGGGCTAAACCATGTTAATTGCAGGGGAGTCATATTTCATCTGTTGCAAACAGTATTAGAGTTGAGAGGTGATGTTTCCTATCCCAAGTCTAAATAACAGTGTGATAGTAAAGCTGGTCAGTATCTGTGTGCAGTAAGTAATTCAAAGATATATCCCTGCATGCAAAGAATACAATTACCTTGACTCCCCCTGCAATCAACATGGTTTAGCCCAGGAGTAACTAATTTCAAGCACTTACTTAAGTCTGGATACAGCCCTTTCTGCCTTAGGCTAACTGTAGGTTTTGCCTAATTTCACCATTTGTCTAGGAACTAAGGTTCTAAAACGGAAAGTGGAGATATTGGGCTGGATCCAGACTTAAAAGGAGCTTAAAATAAGAGAGGAAAGTTACTCTTGCTCAGATTGCAGCTATCATTTACTGATTGCATTCTAGAAAAAATATAGAATATGACTGGTTACTATGGGAAACACCATCACATCTCCTTTTTATTTTAGAAGCTTTAGTAAAACTTCAATCTGCCACATTGGGACTAGAGTTAATGCAAATCACTGCCTGAAGTCCCTCCCCCAGTCTATCAACGCTGTGATGCCTAGAGATACTAAGGATAAGGCGGAACTTGATTTGACACTATTTACATCATGAATCCCCGCCCATCCTTAGTGATGCTATGGATCCCAATATAGATAGGCGTCACGTCATCAATCCCAAATGTGGGAGATTTGCTGGCTCTCCCGGAATTACAGGAGCAATGCCTGAATTTCTGGAGTCTGCAACTATGACCTATATAACACACACAGACACACACACGCACACACATACATACACACACACGCACACACACATACAGACACACACGCGCACGCACATACATACACACACATACATACACACACGCATACAGACACACACACACACATACAGAAACACACACAAACACACACAGACACACGCATGCAGACAGACACACACATACATACAGACACACACATACATACAGACAGACACACACATACATACAGACACACACACATACATACAGACACACACATATACAGACACACACACACAGACACACACACACTTGGGTTTTGATTTTTAAATACATTTTCTGTAAGTCGCTTAATACATAAAACATGTTTTGCTTTATTCAAGGTGAAGATGAATGTCCTGGCATTTAACAACCAGTTCCACTTTGGCGTCTTTTATTCCTACATTAAGCTGAAGGAACAAGAATGCCGAAACGTTGTCTGGATTGCAGAATGCATTTCTCAAAGGCACAGAACCAAAATTAACAACTACATCCCCATTCTGTAAAATGTCAGCAGTCAGAGTAACCTTGTAGTAGTGCAATGATTGCATTATCTAATCTAATATCTTTTATTTATGGAACTTTCCGCCCCTCGGTATCACACATTCCGGATCTGCAAGGTTCCTTTACAAAATGCATTGTGATTATAAACGTCTTTATATGTCTGTGTAATGCATTCCTGGTCATACTGGGGAGAAATCCAAACCCACACTTACAGTTTTGCAGACACTAAACTTCAGCTTTAGTGACATTCTATTACATTACACTGTTCCCAGCTTAGCTCTGTATCAGTCTTATGGTAATCAAGAGTGTGAGGAGACATTAGGAATGACTTTTATGTGTCCTCTCCATGGGCCTGATCCAGACCTAGTTAAGTGCTTGAACTTAGTTACTCCTGGGCTAAACCATGTTAATTTCAGGGGGAGACAAGTTAATTGTATTCTTTGCATGCAGGGATATATCTTTGAATTGCTTACTGCACACAGATACTGACCAGCGTTACTATCACACTGTTATTTAGACTTGGGATAGGAAACGTCACCTCTCAACTCTAATACTGTTTGCTACAGATGAAATATGACTCCCCCTGCAATCAACATGGTTTAGCCCAGGAGTAACTAAGTTCATGCACTTTACTAGGTCTGGATCAGGCCCCATGTGTTTAGAGGACTATAACTCTTTGCATGAGGTGTGCATGAAAATATCCTTCCATTCAAATGGATGTGGTTCACCTCTGACCACCTGACTTTAGATAAATCTTTTCCCGGCAATGCAGTGGTCAGTGTCTGTGCTTATCTGTTCCAGACGAATCAGTGTAGCCACCATGAGTGATGAGGATTTTGAATGATTCCTTGGCGACATGTAATATTTTCACCTAACCATAATAATAATAAATAACCTTATCCTAACCTTCCCATTCTAACAGCCTAACTAACCCTCCATGTCCCACAACCTAACCCTAACTTTCCCCTTCTAGCACCCTAACCTTAACCCTTGCATGTACCACAGCCTAACCCTAACCTTCCCCTTCATGCAACCTAACCTTAACCCTCCATGTCCCGCAGCCTAACCCTAACTTTACTCTTATCGCAACCTAAGCTTAACACTCCATTTCTCACTGCCTAACCCTAACCTTAAACCTCCATGTCCCGCAGCCTAACCCTAACCTTCCCCTTCATGCAACCTAACTTTAACCCTCCATGTCCCGCAGCCTAACCCTAACCTTACTCTTCTAGCAACCTAACCTTAACCTTCCATGTCCCAAAGCCTAACCCTAACCTTACTCTTATCGCAACCTAACCTTAGCACTCCATTTCTCGCTGCCTAAGCCTAACCTTACTCTTATCGCAACCTAACCTTAACACTCCATTTCTCGCTGCCTAACCCCAACCTTACTCTTATCACAACCTAAACTTAACAATCCATTTCTTGCTGCCTAACCCTAACCTTACTCTTATCGCAACCTAACCTTAACACTCCATTTCTCGCTGCCTAAACCTAACCTTACTCTTATCACAACCTAAGCGTAACACTCCATTTCTCGCTGCTTAACACTAATCTAACCTTCCTCGCAACCTAACCTTAACACTCCATTTCTCGCTGCCTAAACCTAACCTTACTCTTATCACAACCTAAGCGTAACACTCCATTTCTCGCTGCTTAACACTAATCTTACTCTTATCACAACCTAAGCTTAACACTCCATTTCTCGCTGCCTAAACCTAAACTTACTCTTCTAACAAACTAAGCTTAACACTCCATTTCTCGCTGCCTAACCCTAACCTTACTCTTATCGCAACCTAAGCTTAACACTCCATGTCCCGCAACCTAACCATCATTTTCCTTTTCTATCTGCCAACCGTTGCCAGTCAGGTGGCGCACAATTTGCTATTGGGAACGGGAACCTTGTCGAAATAGGGCCTTTCACCATAGTACTTGTTCCCAATAGAAATATTCCTAATTCTCACGAATTCAGCACTGATAAAGCCACAATTCAGCTGTCAGCTGAATTATACATTTGTACAGCTATATTGTATACAATATACAGCTGTATACTGTATGTTGAAAAGCCGATAATTGCAGCGGAAGCTACGTCCGCCCCTAAAATATGACACATGAAGGTACTGATTTGAAAAGGTATTTAGGTTGCTATTGTAAAATCAACCCACTAAACTTTCTGTATTGTGCATTTTGTGTCCTGCTTGATAATAAGGTTAATGATTATTTGCAATTTGATTACATATAAGCTGTAATTCACAATGGTTGAAATATATTCATAACAATATATTAATTTATACCTTAATATAATGAGAGTGTGTCACCATGTGTGTTTAGTAAGATTCTTTGATTGCTGCAGACTTCTTTCCTTCATACCGTACATTCTTTTGTGTATAAAGAATTCATGTAAGAAAAAATGGTAAATAAGCCAACTGTGAACAATTTTCTTATTACCGTATATGTGGATGTCATGTTTATGGCTGCCACTAGATGGCGCCATATGAATAGGATTTCGGAAGTTATTTTAACATATAGTTAATGTGCCGTATTTAGAGATCCGATTCCATGAAGGAACAAAATTATACGCATGGCCGGTGCAGACCACACCCCCTCACAGCCATGACACTCCCCTCTCACAGTCGTGTTGTCGATGACTTCCACCTTCATACACCACTTGTAACTTTCCGAGAGCAGTTGTGTGCGTATGTGTCCTTCGTACGTGCGATTCATGTTAGTCACTCCCACATACCTTCATTTAAATGCCTTCCCCCGCCCATTTTTATTTAAAATTTCACGTGCGGATTTTTGCGTCGCATATCTGGACATATGTATCCAAGTGCGATTCACAAGTCCGTCCGTGAGGCACTTCCGTGCGTATAGTCTACATTAACTACATAAAATGAGTTATTATGCATGCGCAGTTGAAACATACCTAAAAATATGCACGGAACTGGCCAAGAAATCGGTTCTCTGAATACGGCCCAAATAACAGCAGTCTACTATAGACAGAGCCACCATTTAAAATTGTGTGTCCCAGAACAAATGAAATGGGCCCCTGCTCAACTAAATAGCTCCTACATGTCAAATCATCTCTAAATCTTCCCTGCTTGACCCCGAGAGTGAATATTTTGGTCTAAGGTTTTCCAGAACATCATGATTTTAAATTTAAAAAATCCATCTAATCTACAAGGAAGGAAAATCAATAAAGATTACGTAACATAGGAAACAAGGAAGGGACTTGATGAAGTTGGTGTAATGTCCTGTCCTAAGAGTCTGCCACACATTTCCAACCAATGGTTAACAAATGCGATCAGCAGAAAAATAATCTTTCGTCAGGGTCACGTGTATTAATATTTAGCTACTGTCTAAAATATGGGCAGTTTTTACATTAATCTCACCACACCAATTCATTTTAGCAGGACATGGGCACTGCAGATGCTGTACACTGAAAAATGTTATAAGAGGTTCATATAAAATGTTAAATGATAAAAAATGGTCTCTGCATTCCACAGCCACCCCTGGCAAATGCAAAAATGCAAGCCACTGACATACCCCTGCTGGCTCTACTCCTTATGATGGTGCTGATACAGAGGTACATGCAAAGCCAGTATGTTGTACATGTGGGCACTAATCATGGGCAAGCTGTGCACGAACCATAGGCACACACAACAGTACCTCTGGATAACACCCATACTGGTTATGTTTAGGCTGTAGGACAGGGAGGGTTAGGCAGCGGGATTTGGATGGTTAGGGTTAGGAGAGGGTTAAGGTTAGGCTTTGAGAGGGGAGGGTTAAGGTTAGGCAGTGGGATGTGGATGGTTAGGGTTAGGAGAGGGTTAAGGTTAGGCTTTAGCTCCGTCATCACGTCCAACATTTTCATTGAGGAGCCCGCAAAGAGGAGCCTGAAGAAACAGAAGAAACAGAAGAAAGAGAATAAAGAAGGCAGAGTTAAAGGTAAGGGGCCACAAGCAGAGTAAGTATTAAGTGGGCACAGCAGTGTGATTATGTAGCGGGCACAGCAGTGTGATTATGATGGGTGCACAGCAGTGTGATTATGATGGGTGCACAACAGTGTGATTATGATGGGGGCACAGCAGTGTGATTATGATGGGGGCACAGCAGTGTGATTATGATGGGTGCACAGCAGTGTGATTATGATGGGTGCAGTGTGATTATGTAGCGGGCACAGCAGTGTGATTATGATGGGTGCACAGCAGTGTGATTATGATGGGTGCACAACAGTGTGATTATGATGGGGGCACAGCAGTGTGATGTGATTATGGACACAGCAGTGTGATTATGAAGGGGGCACAGCAGTGTGATTATGAAGGGATACAGCAGTGTGATTGTGAAGGGACACAGCAGTGTGATTGTGAAGGGGGCACAGCAATGTGATTAGGAAGGGGGCACAGCAGTGTGACAATGAAGGGGGCACAGCAGTGTGATTATGAAGGGGGCACAGCAGTGTGATTATGAAGGGGGCACAGCAGTGTGATTATGAAGGGGGCACAGCAGTGTGATTATGAAGGGGGCACAGCAGTGTGATTATGAAGGGGGCACAGCAGTGTGATTATGAAGGGGGCACAGCAGTGTGATTATGAAGGGGGCACAGCAGTGTGATTATGAAGGGGGCACAGCAGTGTGATTATGAAGGAACACAGCAGTGTGATTATGAAGGG
>WWET01005916.1:1479-14144 GCA_011038615.1 Limnodynastes dumerilii
GGGGGGGGGGGGGGGGGAGTGTTCCCTGACAAACGCCAAAAAATAAGAGAGGCATTCCTCAGCACTGAATTGTAAGTGTGAGTTTGTCTGGTTGGAGTGAGGTGTATCTGCTCTCGCTTCTAGAATTATCTTCTTTTCTGAGAGCCTTCTGAGGAGGGTAGATCGTTTTAACGTATTCCTCCTTTCTGCCTCCTCTAAACGTTTCTGATAGCTATTGTGGAATAGGCTGGTGATCCCATTGTGGAAGTATCAGTTGGAACTCTTTTATCCTTGTTGAATTGCTGGTGTG
Organism: Limnodynastes dumerilii; assembly: GCA_011038615.1. NCBI lineage: Eukaryota > Metazoa > Chordata > Amphibia > Anura > Limnodynastidae > Limnodynastes > Limnodynastes dumerilii. Next base: position 1,769 of record WWET01005916.1, read on the forward strand.
GGCCAGGGGTTTCCTGGTGAGACTTAGAAGAGTGTTTCTGATTAAACGGGAGGGAAGCGGAGTATGAATTTTTATTGTGATTCCCTGGGTATCTTTGCTTGTTAATATTTTTATTGTAGGGGTGGGGGTGATTGAACCTAAAATTTTGCTGGTTGGAATTCCTATTGGGGTTTTGGCGTTTTTGGAAATTCATGCACCTATCTATTTGAAGGTTGGCATGTGTTGGTTGGTGATGGAGGACAGGGTTTGGGTCCTTAATCAGTGTGTTACCTTGTATCAGTATACGCACTGTTCCATCCTTAATCTCCTCCTTCCAGTTCAAGCCCAGTTCCTTATCCTTCCTATCTCTTAGGAGTTTATTGAATTTGGTACCTGTGATATCTTCCTCTAATTTTGTTAGTTTGTTATATGAAATTCTTTTGAGTGTCCTAAAATCTTCCAGATCTTTATATGGAGTGAGGTTAAATTCTATTTTCTCTATCTTTTTCTCGATTTCTGCCAGGGATTCTTGTCTATCTTTAATGATAAGTCCTATTAGACTAAGGGAGCATCTTTTGAGGATCACTTCCCATTCTTTAGTGAAGTTAGGGTTTTTTTTGATACAAATGTGGTTTTTTTTAAAATCCTTAAACCTCTATGTATTAAATCCTCCTCATTATATTTACTAGGGAAGGAGATCTCTCACCATTGTTTGACCTTGGTTGTTAATAGTTTCTCATAATTGATAAATTGGTTACAGAAACTCCTCTCATTAATAGAGTTCCTCCAATTTCTTAATCCTATTCTGTTGTGTAAAACACATGTCTGATGGCCCTCTTGGGTGATCAGTGATGTTGAAAAAGGTGCAAGATAGATGGCTGCAGCCTGTACTAGATGGTGGGGATGGGTAATAGTATTGTAGTTATCACAAATCGCGGCAGACGCCGCACTTACCTATGTCCCGGTTCCCTGTCTGTTCCTTTCTCCCGGCGCACGGGCCATCGCAGCTGTCGGAGGCTGTCACTGAAACAGTGACAGCCTCAGGCATACTCACCAGTCTTGCCGCGGCGTCCTCCACGTGGGACTCTGGCGGCAAGTGCAGCGGTGCTCCGGTCCATGGGCGCCGCCATCTTGGACTGGTCACATGATGGCGCTCCTCCAATAGACACAGTGTTCTCCGGTCCTCCAGCCAATCAGTGCACAGGGCGCACTATTTAAACCCTGTGCACTGTTCCAACGTTGCCAGAACAACTAGGTCCTCTAGGTGCCTGGTACTCCTGCATTGTGCTCCTGCTTGATCCAGTCCTGCTTGATCCAGTCCTGCTTGGTCCAGTCCTGTTGGTCCAGTCCTGCTGGTCCAGTCCTGTTGGTCCAGTCCTGTTGGTCCAGTCCAGTGGTCCAGTCCTGTTGGTCCAGTCCTGTGGTTAAGTCCGGAGGTCCAGTCCAACAGTCCAGTCCAAAGGTCTAGTCCTGAGGTTCCATCCTGAGGTCCAGTCCTGAGTTCCAGTCCTGCGGTCCAGTTGGTTCAACCCTGCTGACACCAGCTCTGCTAACTCCGGTCCCGCTGACTCCACCTCCACAGTACCTGCTCAACTCTACCACCAGCTCCACAGTACCTGCTGCCTGAATTCATTCTACTCAACTCTACCACCAACTCTACAGTATCTGCTTTCCAGATTCACCCTTATCATCTCAGCTAAATTCTGCATATTCTACTAACCGGAGTATTCCACTTCAACTATTCATCATACTACAGTTTATTCTGCCGGGACTTTATTGCTACATCTACCCAAGGGTAGCCTCCTGCTACTACTAACTCTCATCCACCAGTGTGTACCCCTGTTCACGGACTTTCGCTTTATCCCATTGCACATCCAATCCCCTTGGTTTCCCTGCACCTCCAGATTCATAGACTATTGTTTTGTTCATTTCCTGTATGCACCCGTTCTTCATTAAACCAGCTCACTTCCAATTCCAGCCATCTCAGTCGCATTTGTCTCTGACACCCGGGACAGATCCCAAACACCCCTTGAACGTGACAGTAGTAGAGTATCTAGGTTGGCGCTGCCGTTCCCACTGAATGGGTGCTGCCTATGAACCACCCTTGGGGCTCCCCCAGAGTACACCTAAACAGGAAATGCAAAATATAGAGTGGGTATAGTGGTGCTTCCTGTGGGAAGTAGTAGTATATCTTTTAATGGTTCATGCAAAGGCAATAAAACAACACAAATAAGCTGATCAGCTTAGGTAATAAAATGCAATCATACAAACAAAAGAAAAATGCACTTGGATGAGTTAATATATTCGGATGTAAAGCTCGACAGAGTTGTGACAGAGCAAAGTTGCTGAGAGCGTGGCTAGACTGAGGATACAGTCCGAGACAGGTGGTGCAATACAGTTCCGTTAATGACCCCGATAATAAACGGGATGATAATTGCAGGCAGTCGATTACACTGTATACTGAAAACTGGCAGTTTATTTGAAAATGTCAATCAAAGCGTGGGGTTTGTGTTCTGTGGGAGCATTCCAAAAAATCAACATATGAAATATGTTATTCTATGCTGCTAATCAGGGTTTAGGTTTTCCTTCTCCATAATTTTTTTAAAATGGCAAGGACAACCAACCTGAGGATGGCAGAGCTGCAGTGCCTGGTGTCTGTTATAGACACCAGGCGGTATTCTAATGCCACTAAAAGGGACTCATACCTGTATGCCAGAAGATTAATCTGGAGGACAACAGGGACACGGCGGCATGTGTATCAGCTACAGGTCTGACATCCAAAGAAGCCAGCCAGCTCTTCTAAGACATTTGCGCTGAAGAATTGCGAGTAAGTGTTAATGTATTTTTAAAAATTTGTGTTTAAGTACGTTAATAATAAAAATGCTATTAAAAAATGTATGTGTACACAAACAAAACTAAGTTTCCATATTTTTTTATTTAAATACATAAAATAACTACTTAATACTATGAGGCACACAGATGTCTGTATAATCAATTTGTTCCAAGTAATCTAAAGTGTGTATTTTTTTTGTACCCAGCACATTGGGCATGCTCGCAATGGCATAGAAATCTTGTTTGTTTTCTTGCCATTGTGTCTGTGTTTGTGGAAGAGTGATGAATTTGGCAACATGCTTACATATTGCTGCAATAACCTGGGACAGGTGGCGTGACCATGTGAGCTGTGAAAATCCGCCGCTATGGGCAATGGTAGCCTGAAAAGTGCCCGTGCCAAAAAAATGTAAGGCCCCCGAAAGTTTAAGTACTTTTCTCCAGGTCATCTTTTAACAGCTTGTAAAGGGACACGATGTAGATAACTGATACATTTTTTTAATATCCACTTCATGGAGCGAGTCTAGGACATGGCGTTCCCTATAGTATCGTGGCCGGGGGATTGTACCTGGGTGCACAGAAGTAGGGTTGCACCCAATCACATCGGCACCATTATTTGGATGTGTAGTTTGCACCACACTGGCCCTCACCTCCTGCATTCAAGAGTCAAACATCCGCACCCAAGTTGTGTCAGGGGAAGGCACCAACTCCATGTTCTGTAGTGTGTAAAAGAAGAGCACAATTCAGAGGGGGTCAATAATAAATGTAAATGAATAAAAGGCCATAGTTGTGTTTTGAAAATGTTGAATGAAATGTATGTGTATAAAGAAGAAAAAGTTTAGCTGTTTGATGATCTCAGAGAAAGCCGGTCCTCTCAGTAGAAACAGGTCCACTCTGTACAAAGCAGGTCTTCTCTTAGAAATCAGTCAGGAACATTAACCCCTACTTATGATTATGGAATATACCATCCTGACTTTTGTGCAAGGGTGTCACATTTCATATTGTGCAGCATGTGAAATTGAATTGAGGTTTTTTTTACTAACACATTCATCACAATATAATTACTATTAATAAAGGGGTTTTTTTTGTAATTTTTAATGACATTTAACCAATATTATCAATGATTTGATATTGTGCACCTATGAGAGGTGTGAATAAACACCTGTCATAAAAACAAAAAAATTACGCAAATTTTTCAGTTACTAAGCAGCAATTGAATATGGAAAATTTGCAGTCCCTATTTGTAATATAGGCGCAAAATGTACATGCATATATTTGCATTCTGCGAATAAAATATGCATAATTGAATATAGCCTTAAAAATTTGCAGGAATATTTGTATGCAAATGAGCAAAAAATATGCTCACAGCCTAATTGAATCAGGCCTTATATGTTGGAGTACCACAAGTCTCAGTGTTGGGTCCATTCCAGTTCTCTATTTATACAACTTCCCTTGGACAAACAACTTGAGTTGCATAAAGATGACGCAAGGAGCTCTATAAATAAGGAACCAGTTGCAAGGATCAGTACACCTTGATAAAGACTTTTGACAGTCGAAACGCATAGGTGGCAAAGGCAGGAAGGAGTGCTGACACACAGTCTTATTGGATATTGCAGTTTTCTTACTATGTATGTACTCCAAGGCTGAAACATCTGATAGACAGTATGACAACTAACTGAACTATAAATATGAAAATACCAGACTTTACTTGAACTTCTAAACTTTTCTCTAGACTTCTGTCACAGCAAAGTTGTCACCCCGTTTGTATATCACTAATAAGTGCAGCTATTGTATTTTGGGGGGATTTCTTTTTGTTTGGATATTTATCAGCTATTCACTACATGAGTAGAAAGGGAAGGGTTGAGCAGTAGACCCACCATGCCTCCTAAGAGCAGCAGCACTAAGTAAGCACAGGAATTTGTGATTTATTTATTTTAATTTTAAAATATAATATTTAATGTGCATGCTTAGATAGGATAACTGACACTGCTATCTAGGCTAGAACCACCTGTGTATTATGCTGATTGACCTCCGGACATGAGACAATGGAACTAAAAGGATCCACTAAAGACCAAAGAATTTGAGATGTCCAGCGGAATTTACCTATCAAGGGGTCAGAAGACGTTCCTTTGATCCTGTTAAAAGGACCATGCTCGAGCCCTGAAGGCAGAGCTTTTGTATTGAAGTTCATGTTCGTGCTAACTTGCGTTAGCTGTTGGTGTGACTAGTACTTTTGGATAACCGTTTCCTATTCGGAATAAATCTTTTGTGGGTTGGACCAACATTTGTGATTGGATTGGATTGTGATTATTTTTCGTGTGTGCATTTCCGCACTGTGGACAGATTTTACAGAGTATCCCTGCTGCCTAGAAACAGAAGGCAACTCAAGTTACAAACCACTGCTTGCAGCTCATAACAAAGAGTGGGTACGCAGACAACCACAGTGAGAGGACTCCAGAGGACTCCCATATGTTCACCTTCTACAGCACAGCTTTCAAATAGAAAGCTATGTGACTACTGATGCTTTTGAAGCCTGCCTTTTACAGGTGGATTTTTTCATAGGCTTACTTCAATGCCTTCAGGTTATCTGAACTGGTCACAATCAGAAAGATGGCTGTTAACTTGAAGATGTTGTATAAAAATATGGTGAGAATCATACTTCTGTAGCCTATAAAGTCCATCAGTCCCAAACCGACCAATTAGGCAAGAGTCAATGGGTGATCCTACAGCCCTACTCTAAATCTATAGTATTCCCGTTGGCCCTGGCCAGACCCTATCTGAGAAATGTCAGGAGGAGGTGTGAGTGAGTGAGTGAGTGAGTGAGTGAGTGTGTGTGTGTGTGTGTGTGTCTCATATAGAGTTTGTTCTCAACTAACTAGGTTTCAATTTTCTATGGTTTTTAAGTGATGCATTCAGTGGCAAATACAGGATTTTGAAAGGGGGGTTTCCAATGCGTGTAATACATGTGGGGTATATTTGCATACCTCTCAACATTCTGGAGCCTGAAAATGGGATAAATAAGCTACGCCCCTTTCCTACCCAAACTCTGCTCCCAGCCCGCCCCCACTGTCATGCCACACGGGTCAAAATTACCCCTAGCCTATGAGTGTGTAAGTGTGTGTATATTAGGGAATTAGACTGTAATACGGAAGAGGTTGATGTAAAGGACTGTGTAAAAATGTAAAGAGCTACTTAATATAATGGCACTGTTAAAAAAAAAAAAAAAAAAAAAAACACATGTAAAATGACAATACTCAGTGCTTTTTTTTGTCGTCGGATGCACCGGAATGGCGTTCTGGCTCCTTTTTCATTACAGCGGGACAGTCCCATTTTCGAGGAACTGTACTGCTGTCCCGTCAGACTCACAATTTGTCCGAGAGATCATAGGAGCAGACAATGGAAGCTGGAATTTAAAATGGGCAGACATGGAAGCTGGACATTATAAGGGGCACAATTATAAAAAAAATTATAAGGGGGCAGTAATAAGGACTGAAACTAATGAGGGGGCTGCAATAAGGGCTGAAAACGTATAGGGGGCTGTAATAAGGGCTGATGAGGGGTGAGCTCCTGCACCTTTTTTTCTTACAAAAAAAGCACTGACAATACTGATAATATGTAAGACGTCCATTAACGTTCTCTGTAAAAGCAGGAAGTTTATAATGTAGATTTGAAAATAATAAAAATTCTACATTGTATTGGTTATTGGCTGTAACAAGTCCTGTTTTAATATTTTTTAGGTAATGTATAATTTAGTTCTTTCACACATTAAAATAGTACTTCTATATTGAAGGAACAGATTTATTAGCAATAGCAGTATACAATGCATTAGTAGAGCACATTACACAATGGACTAGAACTTGCATAAGCACAGTTGAATTTGTTGTAACCCGTTCACCATCCCCACTTGCTTTCTTATTGCAGCATAGGCCATTACCATCTTCCTCTATGCCAGATTGCCACACATGGCAGTGAAGCCACGACTCTTTTGAGGCACCACAAAGCCACGCCCCTTTTTCAAATATTCTCTCATTCGACCATTTTTTTTTAAACGTGCAATGTTGGGGGGGGAGGGGCAGTTGTCTCTGGGCAACCAGAACCCCCCCCCCCCCCCCCCAACGCGCCACCGCACTGTTNNTCCCCAAGTGCTCCACTGACATTTGCAGGCTGTGTGCTTCAAGCAGTTGGAGATGCTACTTAAGATGCGATTTAGGTCTGCTACCTTAGGTACGTTATAGTCCTGGGTATGTACAAGTGCTTATAAAAAATACTTTAAGCTTAAGAACGTTAAGGTATTATGTTCTCTGTAAAGAGTAAAGTAAAGTGTATTGTGTAAAGTAGTCAGAGTTAACTACCTGTAGGTTACCAGTTCTTGCCTTTAAGAGCACTGTTTTCTCCCCTTAATAGAAGTGTCTGATTGGACTTTGATAACTTGGGAGATTTTAAAATAATTGCTCTGGCTTGGGTCCTTTTCTACCCTAACCCATTATACTTGACCTTTCTTGAATGCCCTTACTCATTGTTTTTTAATTTAGGTTATTTGTTAATATGAGAAGTTAACAATGGCTGCACACTCTGTAACTGTAGATATCCCAGTGCACACTGTCACTATGTACATTGCACACTCTGACCTTGATTTACACCTAAGAAGCTGGGTTTCTTAGGTGCATATCTTTAAGAAAATAGCTAATGTGCACGTGTAGTCAAACTGATTACGTATTCTACACAGCCTTCTTTAAAGAAGGCACAGTTTTTAAAGTAAAAGAAGGCGTGCCAGTGCAGCCTCTGTGGGAACTTAGGAGAAGTGTGTGGAGGGAGGCATTTAGATTAGCTTGGGAGGGAAGTGTTAGATATGACCTATAAACGGGGGATGGAATGGGGGAGGGGACTGGATCTCACACTGTTTTGAGTGGATTATTACCCTCATTTGCTGTCGGTGTACACAGACTAATTCAAGACACATTAGAATTTGTGTGTGGGAAAGTGTTCCTGACCCCCCTGGACTACTGGATCATTGCTTATGGGATTATACCCCAACACCTACAAGGAACGTTCTCCTCCTTCAGCATAAACCGCACGATGCCTTGGGAAGAATTTAGGAACAGAAGCACTGCACCCTAACGGATCCGCGAAAAGAAGACCCATGCCACTATCATCGGTTTGCTACTGTACATCAACACGGAGAATCTGTTTCTCCATTCCAGGAGAGAGGGACACTTTTTTGGACTTCCTGTTTTCTAAGTTTATTGCCTAATTTTGTGAGTTACTATCACTTAAAACATATGGTGGTGTTTATCCATATTGGAGGAACTGAACTTAAACCTTGGTAAACCACAGCATAAACATGCCTAGAGTTTTTCTTTGATTGCTCTGTCCCCCCCTTTCTCTTTCTTCTTCTTCTCTTGTCTCTCTATTTCCCCCTTTTCCCCTATTTTACTCATCACCCACCCTATCCAAATTGAGCGAGCTCACAGACTGGGACCTCACAACTTAAGGCAAGGAGCCTTAAGACGCCAGCCAGATGTTCCCTGGCGTAGCTATGGAAACACACGATCGTGGATCAGGCGTCCATAGCAGCAGTGTAGTAACGCTCCCCTCCGTTACTACGCTGCAGTTAGGTGGGGGGAGGGAGGGTAATGAGGCTGGAAGGGTGGCGTTAGTGTAGCAATGCCGCTGTCCCAGCGTATTAACACTCGCTTATGCCGGCGGAAGTTAGGGTAGCCTTCAGCCGGCGTAAGCGAGTGTTAATACGCTGGGGCCAGGGGGAGTGAAGCGATGGTAAGCTGAGCATTAGCATGCTCAGTGTACCATCGCAGCTCTGGATCAGGCCCTTTGTGTGTTTCTTTAACAGCCTCCAACTAACAATGATTGTGGTTTCCACTTGTCTGCCTCTTTCTTGGACCTTACCTTCTCAGGGCCACCTGGGGTATCCTTCCCTAAGCAGAACATGCAAGGCATACCGCTGGATGTAGGATGACCATGCCATTTACACAAAACACTTCAACCACGTACACTCAATCATCATTCTTGGTGATCTCCTGGAAGGTGGGTGGCCTCAACACCCCCGTCAAGCAAAAAAAGTGCTAACACACTTAAAACTGGAAATTGTGCTTTTGCAAGAGATACACTTGGTTAAAGGGAAGGCTCTCTCCTTTAAAAAAAACCCTGGTTAGGAGACTGTATTATGGCCAATTATACCACCAAAACTAGGGGGGTAGCAATTTTGTTAATTAAAAATCTCAGTTACTCTTTTGGTGAATCTATCATCAGGGGGCCAATACTTAATTCATATTACTATTAATCAAATCACCTATACCTTGGATAATATTTATGCCCCGAATGTAGGCGGAGGAAGATTTTTAATGGACCTCAAAACTAAACTATTACAGTGTAACATTGCCCCACTGATAATTGGTGGAGACTTTAATGCCACTGATGACCCAACTATTGATAGATCACCACCTGTAGCTTCACACTCAAATGATGGTAATAATGTTCCCTCTTTCAAAAACGATATGTGTTTGTCTGAGCCATGGTGATTGATGAACTCTTTACATTTTGTTCATGTTAGGATTAGAGGTTGGATTAAAGGAGGATGGGTCACCAGAGAGGAGAATAGGGGAGATCAAAGGCAGAATGAAGGTGTAAATCAGTGCATAAAGGCTAGATAACCCCTGAAGAATAATAGGTAATAAAACAAACGCAAGGCACTATGTGCCAATATAGACAAGAGAATGCCAGTATCTGGCCACCGTATTTAAATAAATGCAAGGCACTATGTGCCAATATAAACAAGAGAATGCCAGTATCTTGCTACCGTATTAATATAAGAGCAAGGCACTATGTGCCATTATAACTAAAGAAGTACCAGTATCTGGCCCAAGTATTTTAATTAAATGCAAGACACTATGTGCCAAATCAATGAAAGGCAATTTGCCTAAGAACACCAAAAGGGGAGCTTGTTACACAAAACACTAATGTCTTGCAGGGAAACTGAGCTTCAGGTAATATACAAGAAGCAGGTAGCACAGGGAGTACAGGGAGGGACAACAAATACCAGGACCCAAACAACGGAAGGCCCAGAAAACTACACAGACAACGGAAGACCCCAGAAGTCTTACAGAAATACAGACAACGGAAGACCCCAGCAGAATTACAGAGATCAGGACAATGGAAGATCCAGGAACCGACAGGGAGATCTGCCAGAGGACACAGAAAGTAAGGGAAAGCTAAGAGTAACGGAGCGCCAGACAGAGTAACCTTCAGCCATGAGAACGCTATAGTCCACACTGAAGGGAAGACAGTGCGGCAAGAAGAGGAAAGTAGCAGCCAATCAGGGAGCAGCCTGAACGCCAAGCCTCCAGCCGCGACGTGCGCACGCTACAGAGAGAGCTGACGGCACTGCCTGGCAACCAGGACGCTAGTCAGCAGGGCGTCTGACAGTTCAGGGGTTCATCACACCTTGTCTAGAAAAGACTATGGCCTCTATTTAGATCATTTTAGTGCGATAGGGCCAGTTTTCACTTCCCTTCCACTTCACTGGCCCTATCGCATTAAAATGAAGTTAAGCATATTTACAAAACGTCGGAGCGGAGTTTTACACTCCGCTCCCGGCGTTAGACTATCTCCAGCTCAGACTGGCGTTAGGGGCAAGTATTCCGGCGATGTCCCCATATACCCCTCTTTTCCTCCCCATAATAGCTGTTATTAGGGGGAGGAAAAGGGGGGTATGTATGGGAAGACCGCCGGAATACATAGAAATACTGCGGGGGGTAAAAAAATTAAATTGAACTTTAAATAAAAATCAGTAAAAAACATTAAAAAAACATTGAAAATATAAATAAAGATTAAAAAAAGATTAAACTCACCTGTCCGGGCGTCCCGTCGGGCTGCAGCTTTCCGGTCCCGGCATGAATACACCGCACATGCGCAGTGTTTCTCATGTCAGGAGTTGGAAAAATGTCAAAGTGCCTAAAGAGAAGCACTACGCATGTGCAGTGTTTCTCAATTCGGCATTGACATTTTTCTAAGTCCTGATTGAGAGGTACTGCGCATATGCAGTACTTCATTCAGGGATCGCACGAAGGAGAAGCACAGCACCAACTCGCGGCTCATCGCGGGACCTCAGAAGAGGGGTGAGTATTAGTAAATAATGTGAAGGAAGCTGCCAGGCTCGCTGCGATGATAAGCCGGCCTGATGCAGCTTCCTTCACAGAGAATGAACAAGTTAAGTAAATAGAGTCCTAAATTACTAATAAATAATTACTAAAAAACCAATAGGAAATCAAGAAAACTCAATATGAAATGTCCATATAATATAAAAAGCGGCATACAGGTTAAAAAGGGAGATTAAATAGAGATAAATAAAGAATTTAATCAAAACAAATAGAATCAATATAAAATACACCAATAAATAACCAATAATATAATGAAAAGAAGAGTGGAAAGTCCGTACCCCAGTGAATGGAAGGAATAGCACGGTCCGTAGAGAGCCCTGCCGGGACATCCGATGCGCCGGGGAGCCGGTCTGATATCCAGGGACATGAGTACAAGAGCACTGGAGGAGGAAGTTCAAAACTGGGGCCACTCACTGTAGTCACTTGACGCGTTTCGGGTAACGTCCTTTCTCAAAAGCTATTTCAGCCATTCACTGGGGGACGGACTTTCCTCTCTGGGTGGCCCTCTCTTTTTTAATTATATTATTAGTTATTTATTAGTGTATTTTTTATTGATTCTGCTCGTTTTTATTAAATTCTTTATTAATCTCCATTTTTTGCTGTTGTGTATCTTATGGAAATGTTTAATATGACAAACATATTTGCATAATGTTGTATTCTCTATTTTTTTATTATGGTGTGGACACCTTTGAGAGTCATATAAAGGCATCTTTACAAGCTGGGAACACATGTTTTATTGTGGACTATGAACTATTGCCCTTTTTAACCTGTATGTCGCTTTTTTTATTATATGGACATTTCACATTGAGTTTTCTTGATTTCCTATTGGTTTTTTAGTAGTTATTTATTGGTAATTTAGTGGTATTTTAATGGTTTTGTTTGTACACATCACACAGCGCTTTCCCTGCATATTAATTCATGTATACACACTACACACTGCCTGCAGTCCAGTGTGTGTTTAAAACACAATCAATGTCTTGCACACATTTGCACAATATTGTTCCAAACACTCATTTATTGTATGTATTGGATTGGAATGATAATTGCTTGAAAAACCTCCAGTGTGTACAAAGATGCAGTATGTGTGCCCTTCATCAGTATTTACCTAGTTGTTTTTTTTTGTAGGGGAAACAATGAATATTTAGGATGATCTTGCATTTAATTAACAACATCAAAATGTTGTGGTGTAACAACATTGGGGCAGTTATATACAATTGGTAACCTCAAGACCTTATTTATTTAGTAACAGGTTTTTATATAGTGCCAAAAGATTACATAGCACTTTACAATTTTAACAATTAGTATAAACAAGACTAGGTAATAACAGACAGGCTGGGTGGGAGGGTAAGAGGGCCCTGCCACAGGCTTACACTCAGTGGGGTTGATACATAAGG
>WWET01005916.1:14436-42410 GCA_011038615.1 Limnodynastes dumerilii
AATCTGTGGGCGCTATATAAAAACCTGTTAATAAATAAATAAATAAATAAATAATAATAAGTAAATCTTCCTATTCCGCAAAACATGTTGCTATTTTGGCGCTTTCCAGAATATTTTCATGCTTCTGAGGATTTCAAACTATAACTCCTTGGAAAATGGGATGACCATGTGGATGGCAACAAAGAGTATGTGGATGAGTCGGTTCTCTTTTGGGTTACCTCTAAGGTGGTCATGAGAGGACATATCCTCTGTTTTGTCTCAAGAAAACATAAGGCTGCAAGGGCATTGGGGGACAGGTTGTGAGCAACTGTAACAGAAGCTTTTGAACTATATGTTCATACTCCCACAGAAAAAAGTTACGAGCAATACATTAGGGAAAATAAAATATTGGATCAACATCTTACGGCCCAAGCACAATGTAGCTGTGATTTTGTTAAACATAAATATTATCGATGGGGCAATAAAGCAAGCCATCTGTTAGCTAATTTATCCAAGCCTGGTAAAACTAGGTCCCATATAGCTATTAAATCTCAGATCGATAACATAATTGAACAATTGAACAAATCAGAAGATATTATCACACAATTTGAGGCGTACTATAGGAATCTATATAATGATCGTACGATAGATCCCCAGCTTCAGGACGCTCTCCTGGAAGAAGCCAAATTGCCAAAGTTGACAACTACACAAAAAGAGGCATTGGAGGGAGACATTTCTCAGGAGGAAATCACTCAGGTCTTGAAAACTTTGCCACTCCATAAGGCGCTGGGCCCTGATGGGCTTTCGGCAGGTTATTAAAAGTTACTGGGATCTCATATAATACCTCATTTGCAGGATCTATATAATGCCTATCCTAATCATGAATGGAAAGAGCGATCATTTAATGAAGCAATAACTATCCTATTACCCAAACCAGGAAAGGACCCCCAGCTTGTCTCCTACTACCAGCCTATCTCCTTATTAAATGTCAATTTTAAAAGCCTAACAAAAATTATGGCCCAAAGACTACAGAGTATTTTGCCTGAACTATTAACATCACATCAATTAGGCTTTGTATCAGGTTGACAATCAGTTAAAGGCATTAGATCCGCAATAGCAGTCGTATTACACCCAAATCAATGCCCTGGTGATAAAAATACCCTAATAAGTTTAGACAGTAATAAAGCTTTTGATACAGTCCTTTGGCCACATTCGTTCAGGGTTCTTGCTATGAGAAGCTTTGGCAGGGACTTTAAACAGTGTATTCGTTACTTTTACTACGACTCATATATATCATTAGTAATCAATGGTCTAAAAAGTTCTCCTACCCTGATAAGAAGGGGAACCCGACAGGGGTGTCCCCTTTCACTCCTTCTCTTTAATCTAGCCATTGACCCACTTCTCCGGCTACTGAATAATTTATCTTACTTTAAAGGCATCCAAATTGGGTCAAGAGAAATTAAAATCACTGCCTTTACAGATGACATCCTACTGTATGTATCAAATTCTGACAAATCTCTCACTCGCATCCTTAACCTTCTGCACCAATTCGGGCCCATCTCAGGTTTTCAAGTGAACATGGATAAATCCACGGCTCTGTGTTGCCACCACGTGAGGGTCGGAATCTATCATTACGTTGGGCAGATAAACAGAATATTTGGGGATCCAACTTCCAAAAATTCCCTCACGCTTATACCACATTAATATCATAACAGCTTTGGGGGCCACCGAGTTGGGAATAATTACCCCTTTCCTACACAGGTCTTGCCAAACTTATAAAGATGGTGGTGTTCCCTCGCTTATTTTTATGTTGCAAGCATTGTCAATATTACTGAAAAAAAGATGCCAGAAATTTTAACCAACTCTTCAGAAAATTTATTTGAAAAGCAACCCAAATTAAATTGCTGGGAGATCACCTCGACTGTTAAGGATAACTTTCTTCTATGGTCCACGAAGAAAGATTGGCAAATATTTCAACATAAATATGAGCTAAATGCACACAAAACATTTCATCTTCCACTTTTACACAATCCTGCATTTCAAAATGGCATGGCATCCTAACAGTTCAATATCTGGAAAATAGGTGGTCTGCATACTATTGGACAGCTTCTGTATAAATCCAATAGATGCCCACTCACATATACTGAGGTTATCACTAAATTTGAGGTGATATGACCCTATCCAATGGTGTTCCTCCAAGCCAGACATTACATATATACCAATAAATAAATAATGTGACTGGCGCCCAAAAAAATAAATAAAAAAGTGAAAAAGAAAATAAAATGGTGTATAGATGAGTCTGACCTCTTGATATATCACTAATATCAATTTATTAAATACACAAACATAAAAAAGATTAAAACATATATTATGTATCCTGAAATGACACCCTCATGCAAAAAACACTACCCTGGCCACAGGTAGAGATACTAAAAATATAGGGAAAAATGAGGAATGGTAAGGTAAGGAGTAATGATGGTATGAATCAAAAAAATACTGAATAAAAAACAAAAAAAGTCCAACATGAATCCAAAGATGTCAAATAGTTCTTGTTGTATGGTAAATGAGTGATAAGGAATTCCAAAATAAAAGTACTTACAATGGGAAGAGTAAACTGGATGATGGAATTAAGTATACTCACAGCATGAGCCGCTGTATATTGGTAATATAACAGTTGTTTGGTGGAGATGTCAAGAAACGATCCTGGAACTGACGGAGAGTAGAAACGATGATCCCACTAGGGGAATAGCAGCAATGAGGTAAGTGAATAGCGTGCACCGAGCTGTGCCAGGACTGGAAGCCACAGCCCACGTTCTAAATGGCAGCAGAGCAACGAGGTGGCCCGCATGGCTGAAAGGACACCAGGACAACAGAAAGCTGATGGCGACGCTGAGGTGGATGGACAGCGTGTACCCGATGATGCCAGACTACAAGCCGCTGTTCGCGCTCCCGATGGCAACGGAGTAGCAGGGTGATCCACGTGGCTATGTAAACACAGGAGCAGGGGGGCGGCACAATGACTGCACGTGGCTGTCGAGAGTTGTAACTGGCCGCACAGGATGAGTGGGCTGTACTGAGCCGCTGGAGAGGCAGGAGAAAGTGTCCTGTGCAGTGATCCGTGAGAATGTAGATGAATAAAAACTAAAATCAATTCTAGAGAGTAGATGATGATCTCTAAGCAGTGGGTGTCAGCAGGATAACCCTTATGCATTTCATCACCTTGTAGTGACTTCTTCAGAGAGAAAAGCGATATGGTATCAGTCTCTGGGCGGTGGATTTATAAAGCAGTTCAATTTGATCTAATTATTCTGCACCTGTTTAACGCCCTGAGTTTGAATCAAGAGGTCAGCATTTTAAACACGTAAATAATGTGTAAAAAGCAAATACTAATAATATTACAATTAAATAAAATACATCTAAATAAATATATATATAAAATCTGATTTTGATCTGACACAGAATATATGTAGTACTTCCTTTACTCAATACAAAGCGCAGTTACATTCCTTTAACTTCCTTATTGATAATTATACCCTTGGCCAACGTAGGAAATCCGGTTCGGTTTGTGATTTCCCACGCTGGCCAAGGGTATAAATATGCCCCAATTGCAGCAGAGATGGGTTTTTTTTTAAATTTATTTAATGCACTTAATGTATTTTTATAAGAGGATAGGTTAAACCATTCAAAAGCGCTAATACCTGCAGCTCAAACCAACCACAAAAAAGAGACCCGACTCTAGAAGTACAAATAGTAAAATAAAGGGTAGGTAATGGCGCTGGTGTCTAAAAGAAAGGGATGTTAAATAGCGGGGAGAAAAATAAGTAAAGGAATAAATAATGAAATATAATAAATAAATGACAATATGTATAAATCTTGGACCTACAACACAATAAAAATTGTGGGAAACAGCGGGGGAATGGGAGCAATATAATGTACAAATAGGAGCTGGTGGATGTAACAATTAACAATGCTCTGGAAACTTAACATTAACCAAGGAACAATAATGGAGGAATGAGAACAAACCAACCGATATACGGATAAACCTTGCTGTGGAAGGTTTATCCTTCAAGAAGTAAAATTGTCTACAGAAAGCATGCCCAACTATTTTTTTGATTCTTTTGAAAGAAAAGTTTCTACCAAACACTAGCTATTGTTATGCAGAGTTGTTTGTTGAGACTATTGTAATGAAATAGCAATGCCCAGATGTCTTAAAACCAGACTCTGTTTACTCCACTATTGAGCCCAATACACAAAATGTTTCTTTACATATGATTGGCTGGTTATTGTGTTTGTGGTGCTAATAAAAGGCTTACAAGTAGCTGGCAGGTCCAGTTGGATATGAGAGACAGACTCAAGACAGAACACCTAAAGGAGCAGCTCTTGTTGGTAAGCTAGCAATTATCTTTAAGATCTTAAGGATTTGCATGGAAATGGGCGGGGGGAGGCAGGGAAATGAGGGAAAGTGGGCGCGGGCTGACACTTAGGATCTTAAATGAACGCTACCACGTCACTTAAGATCCCAAATGACAGCGTAGAGTTAGGGCTAGTCAATGGTGGTCTAAGTTTAAGATCCACCGCTGTTTGCAAGGGGAGTGACTCTTTATGCAGTGGGCTGGAACCTGCTAGGATCTTAACATTAGATGCGTATATTTGCGATCTTTTCGCAATCGCATCTCTGAATCAGCCCCATTGTGTGTTCTGTCCCTCAGTAAATGTGATATATATGTAAGGCCTACATGTTACACAGTCCTGACCTGTGTTCACCTGTGTTCACCTGCTAGCATCATTGCATGAAGTTACACTAGTTAAAGATTTGCATATGGAAGTTTTTATTGTTTGTATAGAGTACATGGTTTAGTTAAACAGGAATAGAAATTTCAAAAGAACTTTGTTCAAAATGAATACAAGTCATAGGGCCCGATTCAATTGCTGGCGAAATTTTTAAAAAGATAGCGTCGGAAAAAATATGATGCCTTCGCCGGCAATTGAACGTTAAAAATTTGCATATTCAATTATTTATTTACCGCTGCGCTAAAACAGCAGCCAGCGGTAAAAAAATTTAACTGAGAAAAAAAAATACCTTCTTAGAATGTCGCAAATCAGCTCCTGCTAGCAGGAAGTACCCGGCACTAATTACAGGTTATTGGCCAGTGTCTGAAATAACGTTCTCACGATTAGCGCCGGGTACTTCCTGCTAGCAGGAGGTGATTTGCGACGTTCAGAAAAGGTTTTTTTTTTTTTTTCCTAGGCATCTGCGCAGCGGTCCCTGGCATCCATGAGCATGCTGATGCTTGTAGTTCTACAAGCATCAGCATGCCCTGTTGGGGCACAAGATAGGGCAGCGTTAAAAATTAATTTTTAATTAACGATATCGTTAAAAAAACGGCGTTTTTTTAATGCAAAAAAACAATTGAATAGGAAAAAAAAATATCGCCCGTAATTTAAAAAAATATTGCGTTAATAATACGCCGGCGAACGATTTTTAGCTAATTGAATCGGGCCCTGTGAATGCTTAGACCTGTATGAGAATGTGTTAATCAATCAAAGAGCAGACTAAAAAGAAATGAGACAGCTGTGGAGGGGCCTGGTTACAATTCATAAAAGGAGAGGGTGTTCTCTTTTAGTCAATTTACATTACAGTCATTGGGCCTGATCCAAACTAAAGAGCATATTACGTACTCAAGTATACACACTTCCTCTCTTACATACGTAACACTTAACATGTTTAGAACCATACCTTAACATTTAATTGCGTATCTCTGGTCGTTACTTAATACCTTTTCGTACCTAGGTGCCTAAGCCAGCTCATACTGTACAAATAAAATGCCTTTCCAAATCAATATATAAGGATGTCATGCCCTATTATACAGAATTACGCAAGATCAGAGTTACGATGCGTAACATCTGGCACTGGCATGCCCATGTGTTCATATAGCCCAACTTTCGCACTCCGCTTATGTAAATCAGCTCATTACTAAGTCTGGATCAGGCCCATCCCCTTTATATGGATACACTTCCAGACCCTCTTATTTATTCCTTAACAAATTTTGTTTAATCAAGCTAATAACACAAAGGAAACTATACAAAGAAACTATTTTTCAACAACAAAACCAATTACATAATTTAAGGGTGTTTTGAATTAAAACAGCAAAAACTTGTAGTTTAAAGTAGTGTAAAAATATTCATATAACAACCTGTGGCAATAGTCCATGGGAAATACATGATTACATCAAATACAGAATAACTTCTCATTATTTGTTGTTACCACCTTCTCAATTTCTAAGTCTGTGCGTCACCCTGGAATGCTGTCAGACTGTATCTTATCTTTTCAAATGTTGTATACTCTGAGAATGCTCTCTAACCTCATGTTTGGACTAGTATGTGTTAAAATATGTTTTTGCTTTCAATTCAGGCACTTTAAAAAATACCGCACAGCTGGGATAAAGCAAAAGACACTATGCCCCAATATAACGCGTCACAATACAAAATACAGGTTCTACAACATAAAACAGAAATTCTCATAATCACTATAGCAACCCAGTGACCTATATTGAATATAGATTTGATTTCCTTTGTCATACAGTCCGTACATAATACATTTTACATTCAAAATGCTGTCAAATACAATACTTTTAAACAACAGAATGTGCTTATACACCACACAATATTTTCAAAGCACAACAGACAAATCTATATTATTGTTCTAGGTCCACCAGAATGTGCTAATAAAATATACATTATAGTTTTAGAAGGCACAGCAGCCAAATTACAAATATTAAATGATCAGATACAATTTCACATAGGATTATTGCTGTATACTAAATGCATTTGCTACGCCACTTGCAAAGATTGAACACATAGGCATATTGGGCCAGATCCAGAGCTCCGTCTGCAGCAACAATGGAGTTCCAATAGTAGATCATCATGCAATCCTAAATTCCATACAAGTCAAAAGAGACTACTCATCTAACATGCACGGCACTTCTAAACCCATGACCCTACCTTAAAATTTACACACTGACCCCATGGAAAATGGTGCGTGAATGAGAATCATACATTAGGGTTTTGCCAAGCCTTCACTTTACAATTTAAATATATCCTCCCTCCCAACATGTTCCAGCCTGGAAGTCTTATGTGTGCCCATGTGCTGTACTGAAACGTGGACCCACAATTTTTTTAATCTGGATCTATTGTGTGGTGTATAAACATATTGGACCTAGAACGATACTAATTCTACTCTCATTTTCCTCTACCAAATCATAACGTTTTGATACACACATAATATATAACACTTCCAGAAAAATTGGACACTGCCAGTTTCTTTCAGTTTTTTGTTTTACTAATTTGAGTGTAAGTAAAGCAAATGGGCAGCAGTCTTTCACCTAGCGCTGGAAAAAATTGCTCTTCTTTTTCTAGGCGATAAATGATGTTTGACATCTCAAGATAAATTTAAATCTAGACAAAGACTCATTAAATATATATTGTCACAGCTTACATATAGCTAATGTTTAAAGATGGTATTGTATTGTTATTGAGTCAAATCCCTTTAAAGGGAGTGAAATTCTCATACTACTTTGATAAATGGAAGCTATTGCATTTGCAGTTTCTAAGCAAATATTACTGTTCAATAAGTCTCTATGGCAGTCCTGGCCAACCTGTGGCTCTCTGGGTGTTGTGAAACTATGGGTCCCAGCATGCTTTGCCAGGTATTAGCTATAGCCATGCACCCAAAGCATGTTGGGACCTATAGTTTTACAACACCTGGACAGCCACAGGTTGCCCGGGCTTGCCCTATGGGCATTTCCTAGTCCACATTTAAAAGTAAAGCTGCTCAGGGGTAACTTTTCTCCTGCATTCCTCATATTTCTAAATTTATAAGCAGCATTGTAACAGATGTATAATTTGTCCTGCCACAAATAATTAACTTACACGTATTACACTAGATTTTCTAAACTGCAGGTTTGGAAAAGTGATGTTGCCCATAGCAACCAATCAGATTCTAGCTCTCACTTTCTTATTACATACTAGAGAATGTCAGCTAGAATATGATTGGTTGCTATCAGAGGCGTAACTAATGTGGGTTTTTTAGGGCCCGTGCCCCAGGTTCCTATGGCGTCCAGCTGATGTAGGGGCAAACGGAGCCTTAGGGCATGAGTCCTACTAAACTCCACTGGTTTTTTTCCCCGTTGGACTCCTTTTCCAGTAGTCACAGCGGGTGCCAGGCATCACAACAGTGGTGCGTGTGGTGAATACAGACGCCGACGCGACCCTGGGGTGACCTGTATTCACCGCACGCACCACCTTACAATGCAGAGAGCGCACCGCGGAGGAGAGCGAGGAGAGGGTAAGTGGACTGCAATTGGGCTGCACTAAGGACTGAAACTATATTATGGGGGTGCACTAAGGACTAAAACTATATTATGGGGGTGCACTGACTGTAACTATATTATGGGGGTGCACTAAGGACTAAACCTATATTATGGGGGTGCACTAAGGACTGAAACAATATTATGGGGGCACACTAAGGACTAAAATTATATTATGGGGATGCACTAAAGACTAAAACTATATTATGGGGGTGCACTAAAGACTATAACTATATGGGGGTGCACTGACTGTTACTATATTATGGGGGTGCACTAAGGACTAAAACTATATGATGGGGGTGCACTAAGGACTGAAACTGTATTATGGGAGTGCACTAAGGACTAAAACTATACGATGGGGGTGCACTAAGGACTGAACTATATTATTGGGGTGCACTAAGTACTGAAACTATATTATGGGAGCGCACTAAGGACTGAAACTGTATTTTGGGGGTGCACTAAGGACTGAAACTATATTATGGGGGTGTACTAAGGACTGAAACTATATTATGGGGATGCACTAAGGACTGAAACGGTATTATGGGGGTGCACTAAAGACTGAAACAATATTATGGGGTTGCACTAAGGACTGAAGCTATATGAGGGGCTGCACTAAGGACTGAAGCTATATGAGGGGCTACACAAAGGACTGAAACTATATGAGGGGCTGCACTAAGGACTGAAACGATATTATGGGGTTGCACAAAGGACTGAAACGATATTATGGGGGTGCACTAAGGACTGAAACAATATTATGATGGTGCACTAAGGACTGAAACAATATTATGGGGGTGCACTAAGGACTGAAACTATATGAGGGGCTGCACTAAGGACTGAAACTATATGAGGGGTTGTAATAAGGACTGAAACTATATGAGGGGCTGTAATAAGGACTGAACCTCATCATGTGTCCAGCTTCCCCGCCAGCAAAACCCCTTACTTACCTTTGCCGCGTCCTCCGTCCTCCATCTTCCGTCCTGTGCTGCGTCCTCCGCGCCGCCGTTGCAAAGCCGCAAAACCCTGCGAAATCCGACGGGGCTTTTGAAAGCTTGGGTGACGTGATGTCACCCGAGGCGTGAGGGAAGATCCGAGCAATGCTCGGATCCTGCCTTGGAACCCTAGGTTCGTGCGGGCTAAACATTTCTAATATATATGTAGGTTACATTATATTGTGGCGGCACAATCATACCTACTGCACACCAATATGGGATATATATCAATATTGTTTGACCATGCCCCCAATGAGTTGACCACGCCCCCTTTTGCACCATTTCGCTTTGCGGCGGAACATTCATGCCTACTGCTTATCAAGAGAGATATATATCTATAGAAACATTTTAACCAGGGGGGGCATACTTTTGGGATTTGCCCCAGGTTCCATTTACCCTAGATATGCCCCTGGTTGCTATGGGCAACATCTCCACTTTTCCAAACCCGCAGCATAGTAAATCTGGCTCCTAGACTCTCCTGAAAACTCTCCTGACTGTGAAAATTCTGGAGTCCACGGGCCCGCTTGAGGGTTTCTCATATGTAGCATATCTCAGCATGCTCCTAGACAGCGAGCATTAATCACGCCCCATTCAGACCCGAAAACACAACTTGAGCTGTGGCAGCTTGCGTTCTGAAGAGCGTGCCATGGGAGAGGAAGAGGAGGAGTCACGTAGTCAATGTACAGTAAGAGTAAGGCAAGTGCACCCAATCCACATCTGAACGCTGATAGAAATAAGGAATAGGAAAAATCATTAGCTGACGACAGAGCAAGAACAGACTCAACAAATTATAGCTGCTAGCAGACCTTAAGTGATAACCTGATCGCAGGATAATGTTTATCAAAATGTGATATTACTTCTACTATTATTATTATTACTATTATTATTATTATTAAGGAATAGATCATTAGCTGACGACAGAGCAAGAACAGACTCAACAAATTATAGCTGCTAGCAGACCTTAAGTGATAACCTGATCGCAGGATAATGTTTATCAAAATGTGATATTACTTCTACTATTATTATTATTACTTTACTAAAGACACGTCCCTGGCACTTTCCTCTATCTGTAAGACACGCCCCTGGCACTTTCCTCCATCTGTAAGACACGCCCCGACACTCCCCTCTATCTGTAAGACACGTCCCTGGCACTTTCCTCTATCTGTAAGACACGCCCCTGGCACTTTCCTCCATCTGTAAGACACGCCCCGACACTCCCCTCTATCTGTAAGACACGTCCCTGGCACTTTCCTCTATCTGTAAGACACGCCCCTGGCACTTTCCTCCATCTGTAAGACACGCCCCGACACTCCCCTCTATCTGTAAGACACGTCCCTGGCACTTTCCTCTATCTGTAAGACACGCCCCTGGCACTTTCCTCCATCTGTAAGACACGCCCCGACACTCCCCTCTATCTGTAAGACACGTCCCTGGCACTTTCCTCTATCTGTAAGACACGCCCCTGGCACTTTCCTCCATCTGTAAGACACGCCCCGACACTCCCCTCTATCTGTAAGACACGTCCCTGGCACTTTCCTCTATCTGTAAGACACGCCCCTGGCACTTTCCTCCATCTGTAAGACACGCCCCGACACTCCCCTCTATCTGTAAGACACGTCCCTGGCACTTTCCTCTATCTGTAAGACACGCCCCTGGCACTTTCCTCCATCTGTAAGACACGCCCCGACACTCCCCTCTATCTGTAAGACACGTCCCTGGCACTTTCCTCTATCTGTAAGACACGCCCCTGGCACTTTCCTCCATCTGTAAGACACGCCCCGACACTCCCCTCTATCTGTAAGACACGTCCCTGGCACTTTCCTCTATCTGTAAGACACGCCCCTGGCACTTTCCTCCATCTGTAAGACACGCCCCGACACTCCCCTCTATCTGTAAGACACGTCCCTGGCACTTTCCTCTATCTGTAAGACACGCCCCTGGCACTTTCCTCCATCTGTAAGACACGCCCCGACACTCCCCTCTATCTGTAAGACACGTCCCTGGCACTTTCCTCTATCTGTAAGACACGCCCCTGGCACTTTCCTCCATCTGTAAGACACGCCCCGACACTCCCCTCTATCTGTAAGACACGTCCCTGGCACTTTCCTCTATCTGTAAGACACGCCCCTGGCACTTTCCTCCATCTGTAAGACACGCCCCGACACTCCCCTCTATCTGTAAGACACGTCCCTGGCACTTTCCTCTATCTGTAAGACACGCCCCTGGCACTTTCCTCCATCTGTAAGACACGCCCCGACACTCCCCTCTATCTGTAAGACACGTCCCTGGCACTTTCCTCTATCTGTAAGACACGCCCCTGGCACTTTCCTCCATCTGTAAGACACGCCCCGACACTCCCCTCTATCTGTAAGACACGTCCCTGGCACTTTCCTCTATCTGTAAGACACGCCCCTGGCACTTTCCTCCATCTGTAAGACACGCCCCGACACTCCCCTCTATCTGTAAGACACGTCCCTGGCACTTTCCTCTATCTGTAAGACACGCCCCTGGCACTTTCCTCCATCTGTAAGACACGCCCCGACACTCCCCTCTATCTGTAAGACACGTCCCTGGCACTTTCCTCTATCTGTAAGACACGCCCCTGGCACTTTCCTCCATCTGTAAGACACGCCCCGACACTCCCCTCTATCTGTAAGACACGTCCCTGGCACTTTCCTCTATCTGTAAGACACGCCCCTGGCACTTTCCTCCATCTGTAAGACACGCCCCGACACTCCCCTCTATCTGTAAGACACGTCCCTGGCACTTTCCTCTATCTGTAAGACACGCCCCTGGCACTTTCCTCCATCTGTAAGACACGCCCCGACACTCCCCTCTATCTGTAAGACACGTCCCTGGCACTTTCCTCTATCTGTAAGACACGCCCCTGGCACTTTCCTCCATCTGTAAGACACGCCCCGACACTCCCCTCTATCTGTAAGACACGTCCCTGGCACTTTCCTCTATCTGTAAGACACGCCCCTGGCACTTTCCTCCATCTGTAAGACACGCCCCGACACTCCCCTCTATCTGTAAGACACGTCCCTGGCACTTTCCTCTATCTGTAAGACACGCCCCTGGCACTTTCCTCCATCTGTAAGACACGCCCCGACACTCCCCTCTATCTGTAAGACACGTCCCTGGCACTTTCCTCTATCTGTAAGACACGCCCCTGGCACTTTCCTCCATCTGTAAGACACGCCCCGACACTCCCCTCTATCTGTAAGACACGTCCCTGGCACTTTCCTCTATCTGTAAGACACGCCCCTGGCACTTTCCTCCATCTGTAAGACACGCCCCGACACTCCCCTCTATCTGTAAGACACGTCCCTGGCACTTTCCTCTATCTGTAAGACACGCCCCTGGCACTTTCCTCCATCTGTAAGACACGCCCCGACACTCCCCTCTATCTGTAAGACACGTCCCTGGCACTTTCCTCTATCTGTAAGACACGCCCCTGGCACTTTCCTCCATCTGTAAGACACGCCCCGACACTCCCCTCTATCTGTAAGACACGTCCCTGGCACTTTCCTCTATCTGTAAGACACGCCCCTGGCACTTTCCTCCATCTGTAAGACACGCCCCGACACTCCCCTCTATCTGTAAGACACGTCCCTGGCACTTTCCTCTATCTGTAAGACACGCCCCTGGCACTTTCCTCCATCTGTAAGACACGCCCCGACACTCCCCTCTATCTGTAAGACACGTCCCTGGCACTTTCCTCTATCTGTAAGACACGCCCCTGGCACTTTCCTCCATCTGTAAGACACGCCCCGACACTCCCCTCTATCTGTAAGACACGTCCCTGGCACTTTCCTCTATCTGTAAGACACGCCCCTGGCACTTTCCTCCATCTGTAAGACACGCCCCGACACTCCCCTCTATCTGTAAGACACGTCCCTGGCACTTTCCTCTATCTGTAAGACACGCCCCTGGCACTTTCCTCCATCTGTAAGACACGCCCCGACACTCCCCTCTATCTGTAAGACACGTCCCTGGCACTTTCCTCTATCTGTAAGACACGCCCCTGGCACTTTCCTCCATCTGTAAGACACGCCCCGACACTCCCCTCTATCTGTAAGACACGTCCCTGGCACTTTCCTCTATCTGTAAGACACGCCCCTGGCACTTTCCTCCATCTGTAAGACACGCCCCGACACTCCCCTCTATCTGTAAGACACGTCCCTGGCACTTTCCTCTATCTGTAAGACACGCCCCTGGCACTTTCCTCCATCTGTAAGACACGCCCCGACACTCCCCTCTATCTGTAAGACACGTCCCTGGCACTTTCCTCTATCTGTAAGACACGCCCCTGGCACTTTCCTCCATCTGTAAGACACGCCCCGACACTCCCCTCTATCTGTAAGACACGTCCCTGGCACTTTCCTCTATCTGTAAGACACGCCCCTGGCACTTTCCTCCATCTGTAAGACACGCCCCGACACTCCCCTCTATCTGTAAGACACGTCCCTGGCACTTTCCTCTATCTGTAAGACACGCCCCTGGCACTTTCCTCCATCTGTAAGACACGCCCCGACACTCCCCTCTATCTGTAAGACACGTCCCTGGCACTTTCCTCTATCTGTAAGACACGCCCCTGGCACTTTCCTCCATCTGTAAGACACGCCCCGACACTCCCCTCTATCTGTAAGACACGTCCCTGGCACTTTCCTCTATCTGTAAGACACGCCCCTGGCACTTTCCTCCATCTGTAAGACACGCCCCGACACTCCCCTCTATCTGTAAGACACGTCCCTGGCACTTTCCTCTATCTGTAAGACACGCCCCTGGCACTTTCCTCCATCTGTAAGACACGCCCCGACACTCCCCTCTATCTGTAAGACACGCCCCTGGCACTTTCCTCTATCTGTAAGACACGCCCCTGGCACTTTCCTCCATCTGTAAGACACGCCCCGACACTCCCCTCTATCTGTAAGACACGTCCCTGGCACTTTCCTCTATCTGTAAGACACGCCCCTGGCACTCCCCTCTATCTGTAAGACACGCCCCCGGCACTCCCCGCTCTCGGTAGTAAATCTGGAAATTTACATGTCCAGATTTCTACCTTAACTTTTACAACTCGGTTTGCAGCCGTACGGGGCTTCCCCGTCCCCTCATTTACATGGCTATCCCTACCTGTAAGGCGGAGATACGTCCATCGTATATGAAGGGTCAGCCCCTCCTGCGTAAGGACTGACGTATGTATCTTTGTTATGTACGTCAGTACTTACACAGTCGGAACATCTGGCGCAGATGCGTTGATGATCCGAGACAGGGGACTTACACTAATGACTTGTGTAAGTCCCATGTCCTACTTAGGTCTGGATCTTTCCCATTACTATTAGTGCTAAGCACACATATGGGGCTTTTGAATAGGAGCGTTATTCAGTAAAACATGGCTGTCATCTGGTTGTCATGCGTCGCCCATCACCGCCCTGCAACAGACACAGTTATAGACTGAAAACAATGCAGAAGATGAACGCGGCCTCCCGGGGTGCCACAAATGCTGTAATTCCCCTTATTATCTATCCCCCCGGTGTCTCTGTCATCTCATTGTGTATTTAATCACACGATCACCTTTCTGATGTTGTCTGAGCTGTTTGGCATTTTCACCATTGCGACAATTGACGGATTTTGCTTTAGCGGGACAATAATTTATGCCAAAATGTAGAAATCCGGCTGGCGCGCACGCAGAGGGGTCACGGCCATGTTGTCCCTGTAATGTTTTGACAGTAATGAGATCCCTGTTGACTGTGTGGATGGGAACCGGGAGACATCGGCTTTAATCTTCCAGGATATTAACTAGAACAGGCAACACGACACGTACAATCTTTCCAATATCTGAGACGTTTGTCAGCATGCTCGGATACTGTTTTCACTTTTTAAATGTGTACGGGTAAATATAATTTAGGGTCCGTGTTCAGAGTGCCGGACGTATAACATATATGTCCGGAGTTTAGCGATCTTTAATAGTTTAAATAATCTTTCATCAGGCCCCTTATCACCCAGAAAACTTCCTATAGAGAAAAGAAAGAAAGAGAGAGGAGAGGGAGAAAGAGAAATAAAAAGAGTGTAAGGGAAAAGAGAGACGAGAGAATGTTAATGAAAAGAGAGAGGAGATGGGGAGAGAGAGAGATAGAGGGGATAGAGAGAGAGGAAAGAGAGTTATAGACAGAAAACAATGCAGAAGATGAACGCGGCCTCCCGGTGTGCCACAAATGCTGTAATTCCCCTTATTATCTATCCCCCCGGTGTCTCTGTCATCTCATTGTGTATTTTTGTATTGTACTGATTAAAATAATAATAATAATAATAATAATCTTTACTACTGCGCATGCGTAGTCATTCTTGAACGTATTCTACGTATCTTTTTCTGACGTAGATGGCGTAAATGCGGTCTGAAAGAAAAAGATTCGTAGATTACGTTAAAAAATGACTACGCATGCGCAGTAGTAAAGATCGCTAAATGTTATACGCCGGATTCTCTGAAGACAGGCCTAGCTCTTTAACTTCATTAGAAAAACTTACATAGTTCTGTTTTATGAGATGTCTTGTAACAATGGACCGTCATAGTTAAGAGTAAGTTAGATCCGCACCTAACTCAATCGTCCTGTCCTGAACTTGCCCCTGGTTTTAGACACCAAATGGCACTTAAGAGAGCCATTGGCCTATCTTATCTTACCATGCGAAGTTTGCTTCTTAAGAAGGGCTGGATCCAGACTTAAGTAAGTGCTTGGAATGAGTTACTCCTGGGCTAAACCATGGTGATTGCAGGGGGAGTCATATTTCATCTGTTGTAAACAGTATTAAACTACTCTGTGTGGTCTTTAAAGACTGCACGGAGGCAATCTACATACCTAACTGGTACATAGATTGCGTAAAGGACCTACTATGCATACGTGGCAGGTCATTTCTCAAAACTCCGCACCTAACAAGCAGAAGCTTCTTGGGTGGGAATGGGCACAAAGTATAAAAGTTTTAGTCATTATCTTATCATACTGAATGATCACCCTATAAACAGCGCCATCTGCAGGTTTGGTTTCTTTTAAACTTTAGGTCAATTCAGGTCATATTAATTAAAACTTAACAGTTGGTGGCAATCTCATGACTGGAGTCTAGTGATGGCAGGAGGGTAAGTGCAGGCCGCTTTCTTGAGGCATCTAAAGGATTTGAGCAATGGAATGTCAGCACATCAGACTGGGATGTCACCACTGGCCAGAGAGTGGATTTTAGTGTGCATCTGGACCTGGAAGAGAGAAGAACCAACAAGGGGACCAACAAAAAAAGGAGATCAGCGTCAAGGAGACAAAGCAGCCCCGCAGCTGCAAGGAGAAAACACCTGGCAGTAAGAGGCTGGAAACCAGCGGCATTATAGGCCTATTACTCAGGTTTACACAATAGAGTTACTTAGCTCTTAGTAGTAGGTGAAGTTAGAAGTCCCTGGTAGTGAGGCACCAAGGCTGAAGGCAGAACTTCCTGGATAACGAGCAAGGGGGACTAAGCCCAGGTAAGTAGGGCACCAGGCCTCAAGTGGAAGTTACTTTTGCCCCATGTTACGAGAGAGACCCACCAGGGTGCAGAGTCTCAATAGGAGCCTGGTGTTCACTGGATCCCCTTATGGTGGGGACAGGCCTGGCTGCTGACGTATAGCAGGGGCAACTCTTGGAATAGATGGAATGCCTGAGCCAAAGATAAGTCAGGGAACGAGAGTAAGTGAACGTAAGGAGATATCGACCGTGCAAGATGGAAGCAGACACTGGTGATGGAGCGAGCCAAAGAGACAAATGACAAAGGACTAAAGACAGGTGCACTCACACAGCAGACATACAGCCTGGGGCATGGGAACCAGGAGAGGATAGACAAGAGGACTAAGGACACAAGGACTAAGGAGCACAGAAACACAACAGGACACCAGAGGCAAGGACTGGGTAACAAGGGGTTCCCTCAGATCCAGATCCAGAGACAGAGAGCGGGTCTATGGCTATGTGGCTATGGGACTGGGATGGTTAGGATTTGAGGAAGGTTAATGTTAGGCTGTGGAGAGAGTAGGGTTAAGGTTAGACTGCGGGACTGGGATGGTTAGGGTTAGGCTGCGAAGAGAGGAGGGTTAAGGTTAGGCTGCGGGACAGGGATGGTTAGGGTTAGGCTGCAGAAAGAAGAGGGTTAAGGTTAGGGTGCGGGACCAGGATGGTTAGGGTTTAAGGAGGGTAAGGGTTAGGCTGCAGAGAAAGGAGGGCTAAGGTTAGGCTGCGGGATAAGGATGGTTAGGGTTAGGGGAGGGTTAAGGTTCGGTTGTAGAGAAGAGAGGGTTAAGGTTAGAATTTGGGGGCTATAAAATTAGGTTGCAGGAAGGGGGTGGTTCAGATTAGGATAAAGAATGCTTACCTGTCGCTGTTGTACTTCTCATAGAGACAGCAGTCATGGGAAAACTGACGGCGATCGTCACTTTAGAAAGCCAGATCATCAAAGCGGCAAAATCCGCCTGGTCAGTATGGACTCTGTTGTTCTACCGCTTGTGTTTCAGGTGGAGACAGAGTGTAAGAGTGTAAGGTAGGTGACCAGGGACATACTCATCAGCCAGTTTTACCCCTCAGAATCTTATCACTTTTTATCAAACAGTTCTGTAAATGTGTTTAAACGATTTGCGTGTTTACTATGTACATGTGAGCAGCCCTCATGTCAATATCACTAATCATTAAAAATACATTTGTAGAGTGCGTGTCACCATAACAGTGTCATGAAATATGCCGTGTTCATCACGCCGACCACCACATTGATTCCCATTTTACAGCACCTCATTAACATAAACAGGTGCGTGAAAGGCCGGGGGCTAATCTGCTAGCAACAGAAACACAGATAAACATTGCTATAAAAAATCACTCAGCAGAGTCTGTCATTTTATTAACAATAAACACAATAAACCCCGCCCCTCCGTACGTACTTTAGCAACATCCGCACAAAGATACGCACGGAGAGTTAAGGTCGCCCTATGGACGCGGTAAAGTAAGTCAGTAAAGATCCGTAAGAAGAAGAGGAGTGTCATGGGAGCCACCACCACTTGCCACCTAGATGCGTTTTTTTGCGAATCTGCACGTACTTATTTCCTTCTTATCTGCAAATCCAGCCCAATAACAATAGGAATCCACAATCAGGAAATACAAATTTACATTTTTAAGCTGGTGATGGAAGAGAATATGCGGTAACCGCGGCTTTAATAACCTGCGGTACAGATCCCGCCAATTTCGTAGCCCTCCTAACTTACTGATTGGCTCCTCCCCTAACCCCAACCGGTCTGATACCGAGCCACCCCCAGCCTGCCAATAGCTACACCCCTTCCTGTGCAGGCCCTAAGTTTCTCCTAATAGTCTGCAAACACAGGACACGGGTGCTGTAATGGTAGTCACGGACACCATGTCGAAAGTTGTAAATTAGACATGGAAGCTGCTTAGAATACCAACATTTACAAACCAAAACGGAATGAACTTCCTATACCGACAATCACTACTTTTACAGCGATTCACCTTAATGCTGCTTCAGAATGTCCATTCCGAATGTTGGGCCAGATCCAGAACAACGCTTGTGAGCGAATTTACGCGTGGCAGAGACGTAAAATCGCCTTTTGGTAAGTACTGCGCATGCGCACCATAGAAAATACGCTCAGTAATGTAGCGTAATTGTGAACGTATGGGCCATTCACGTATGTGTCACGTCAATACTTACGTGTGGGTGTGCCAATTTTACGTGAGTCCAAAATACGTATGAAATACGTTATGTAGCCGGGGGTTTGTATTTAAAGTGTACAGTATGGGCGTGCTTAGCTGTGTAAATACCTGTTGCCCATACGTACGCGTGCGGATCACTGCGGTTACGTTGCCAAAAGTTAAGGTAGGGTTTGAAAAGCGTATCTTGACAAAATACGTACATTCCAGGGGTGTGCCAAGGGGAGTGTATAGAATTTATGCGCACGAAAATACGCTACGCGAGTAAACGTACGGCAAACGTAGTTCTGTATCTACCTCGTTGAGATTAAAATAATCAAACTCTCTCCAGATTCTCTTGCGCTCTGCTGAGCTTCCTCGAATTGTGGTTAAGGTTAAGTTTAGGAATTAAGGTTGGGGGCCGGATCCACATGTCCATCCGTTTGTTTACTTACACACGTAAACTGCATAAGTGGACTGCTTTGACTGGAGGGCCATGGACTAAGTTCCGTACCATAGATTTTCCGTTGTAAGGGATGGTGCTTCCGCTCCGCCCGCAAAGGTGGAAGCATGTAAATTTTACAGTGTGGGTGATATCACTCACTTACGGGCGGATTAGCGATTCATGGCAGCGTAAGTCACACTAGTTACGAATGAAAGAGGGGAGTGACAGGGGAGCTCAATCCCCTCTCTTGTGCGGACGGGAAACCCCCCTGCACGTATGGAAAGCATCAAGACCCTTGCATGCTTTCCGTATGTGCGGGTGTCTTGATTCAGTCCAGGGTTAGGAATTACGATTAGGGTTAGGAATTAGGGTTAGGGTCAGGATTATTGCAATGCCGAAGTCCGGTATTACAATTTTCTATCACACAGGTGTCGAGTTAACGTCCCGAGTCTGGTATATAATGAAATACTAACATAAAACTCAACTGTCGACATTCTGATCTCTCAGCAGTTTGACCTGTCAACATTTTGACTGTCGACATAACAACCAATAAGGAATGACGCTGTCTGACAGAAGAATTCTAATCGGTTAACCGTGCTGGCATTTTAGTGCCTGCATGTTGGCTGTTGGCAGATCTTTGGCCTAAGCACGCCCATACTGTACGATTTAAATGCCTCACCCCGCCTCCGAAGCATAATTACGGGTGTCATATGGCTGATACACCCCTCCGTTCGTAGTTACGCTGTTGATACTAGGCTGATACGTGCGTTCAGAGTTACGGGTCGCAACATCTGCCGCGCAAATACGCAATACATACAACACAGCGTTTTCACGTCTCCAGCTAGCGTATATACACACTAGTGGACATAGCTCTGAATCTGGCCCCTAATTCCTTATCATTAGTAGGGGAAATACTGTCCTTGAGTGAGTCATATAGCGGCAGGAATTGAACTTCACCTGCACTTTCCAACAAACTTTGCGAAGAGAATTGGGCCCCAGCCAGGTAATTACAATCATCTATCGATTGAAACTCTGCTGGCAAGCTAACAGTAGATAATGTTTCCAGGTGAGCCCTCCATCTTGTCTATGGGCAACTTAAAGTCTAAGTAAAGCAGTTAGGGGACACTTAGCGCTACTCTTACACCAAGGGCACAGGTGTCTCCTACGCACTCGTAACATGGATTGATGCCCGCCTCTGCAGTGAAAATTACGTCTATTCTTCCTATCTGATTAAGCCACTGGCAATGCCACTTGAAATGCTCTAATTCCTGTATATTAGAATTGACTGGTGTAAAAACAGAAAGCATAAGAAAAGTTAATTATAATTAACATCGGTTGACCTTGGTATTGAGTTG
The DNA here is from genome assembly GCA_011038615.1 of Limnodynastes dumerilii. Classification (NCBI taxonomy): domain Eukaryota; kingdom Metazoa; phylum Chordata; class Amphibia; order Anura; family Limnodynastidae; genus Limnodynastes; species Limnodynastes dumerilii. The sequence goes on from WWET01005916.1 coordinate 35,269, forward strand.
GCACTTATTGAGAGAGCTGGATGAGAAAACATAATTAAAATGTCACAAATTAATGAAAATGACAATAAAATAAGGACGCTATCTGCAAATGTTAAATAGTTATTTCAGAATATTTCGCCCTGGCAGGAACACCGGTACTTTATTTGCATTTAATCTAGAATTAAAAATAATTGACAGGTTAATTCTTTGCCACTTTTTCTTTGTGCCTAAAAGTGGTTTATTTGTATAGTTCAGGGGCCCGATGGGCCCGTTTTTTTTTTTTTTGGAGCAATCTTTAATTTGCAACAAATTGGCCAATTAACTGTGTGCTGTGTGTCACTGAGCAGAACATTTAGCTGTGAGAACAGGGTCTGTCGACGGCCCCTCTGGGGGCACCGTGCTAATTCTTTGCCAAGTTTTAGACTCTGCAGCAGCGTGTGGCAAAATGTCTGCAGTGAGTAAAGAGTTAAATGATTTTTGGGAAGTTTTAATGATTCTGAAATAGGGCGTAAAAGTCATGTACCATATGGTGATTCTTGGATGTCGGTCACACAGCATTAAGGGAAACTAATGGGGGTGGGGGGGGGGGGGGGTGTTAAGAATTTATCAGCAGGACAGTTAAACGCCCTGGGTGTGGATGGTCCTTGGTGACATCACACACGTTCCTCACCAGTGATTGGCTGAGCAGCAAGTACTGGGAGGAGCTGTCTTCCCTGGGAAGGTATTTAGGATACCTGGGACAGGAAGTGACTCTATTTTTTTGGGGGGGATTTAAATTAAAAGGTAGTATGATCCACCTTGGATCCCAAATTTGATAATAATTAAATACCTACATAAAGAAATAATTCTCTAATAAATTATATTTTTATTACCGTGCCTGCGTTTTGTTGTGTGTGGTGTTATATTGGGCTGGGTGACGTGGGTGACGTTCCTGGGGCCATCCTTCACCCATGGGATGATGTATTGATCGTTAGTGAGATTAGACGTTGACAGGTAAACAAATGATTTATATGGTGCTTTCACCAAGTTGCCAGACTGTTAATGACCAGCATGCAATTTGTGTGAACCTATAGGGTTTCTGTAGGTGTCTGTGGAGTGTATGAATGGATGTTAGTATAGACAGTTGGACTTTAATCAGCTGGTTAATGCTGGGAGACCTACTGGTGTAAGGGACATTTTATTAATATTTACAAGCCATTAGTTTATTTATTGCAGCTCTCTACAAAATCCTTTACTGTCTGACTGCAGGTATTTAAACTGGAAAACACAATAACACGGCACACTGCATAAAGTACATGAAGTAATATTTAAGGCACCTAGTTATGGCACATACTATAATATATGGGGGATATACAAAACAAACGTGACAAGTCAGATAATAAGAACAATAGCAGCTTTCACATGGAGGGTGTTGTTCATAATCATTTTATAGTTCCAGAGTTTAATAAAGTACAACAATGTCCGTGTATGTAGATAATTCCACTTTTAAGCGGTCATCTCACCCAAACATGAACACTTTGCCCCACAGCAGTCAATTCTGGACTACCAAAAACCGTCACTGGGTGCACCATTGGGATGCCCGATGCCTGTGGTCACAAATCTGATATCCATGACTTGCAGTGGTGTATCTAGAGCCAACGTTTTCCAGGGCAAATAACCCCAGTGGCCCACATCCAGAGCTACATTTCCATTACGTTTTTAGACGTAGCGTATTTTCTAGGCACTCCACTTGGCCGTACGTACTTTTGCCATTTTACGCTTGCCAAACCCTACCTTAACTTTACACAGCGTAACTACTGACGCACGTACAGGCCTAAGCCCAGACTGTTGGATTTAAATGCTTCACCCCGCCTCCGAAGCGTAATTACAGGTGACGTATAGAGGTCACGCCCCTTCGTTCATAGTTTCTCTGCTGATAGTAGGCTGGTATGTACGTTTAGTGTTACGTGGCATAACATCTGGCGTGCGCATGCGCAGTAAATGCTAATGGGCGATTTTGCGTCAGAGGCTAGCGTAATATCGCCTGCATACGTACTTCTGGATCTACCCCCATGAGAGTAGTGAACTACTCTTGCAGTGTGTCCAATAGGCCAGCGTTGTCTGCCTAAACACTTAGGGCCAGATTTACTAAGCTGCGGGTTTGGAAAAGTGGAGATGTTGCCCATAGCAACCAATCAGATTCTAGATCTCATTTAACTGTTACATACTAGAGTATGTCAGCTAGAATCTGATTGGTTGCTATGGGCAACATGTCCACTTTTCTAAATCCGCAGCTTAGTAAATCTGGCCCACAGGCGTAGCATACCGATCCACAGCTGCTGTCACAGAGACCAGAGGTCAGGTAAGCCGAGTTTTATTCTGACAGAAGAGAGGAGGTTCCGTCCGATTTTCTCTTCAGCTGCTCCGGCTGTCATTATCACAGATGAGGAGAGGGAACGGATCCTCTTCTCATCTGTGCACCGGTGGCTCCTCCAAAGCCGTCAGTGCCCAGGACATGTGCAGTGCAGCGTGGTAAGTGCCACAGTGACTGCCCGTCTAAATCAGGGTTGCCGACTTTTTAGAGCTTCCCTCTGGGAGATCCCAGAGGGAAGCCATTGATTTCTTCAAGGGGTGGGGCTTAATGACACGATGTATGCAAATTGTGTCATTAAGCCCCGTCCCTTTCAATCACTCCTGTATTTTCTAGCGTTTCAGGGGATGGACAGGGCTTGATGACATCATCAAGCCCCGCAGATCCCTAGTAACGCTAGGACTTACAGAAGTAATTGCTGTCTGGTCGGGGCTTGCAGGAGATTTGCCGGCTCTCCCGGGATCCTGGGAGAACTGGCCAAATTTTGGGAGTCTCCCGGATATTCCGGGAGAGTCGGCAACCCTGATCTAAATCTATTCTTCACTGACATGCTGTCAGTCCTCACCCAACATAGCCAGACCCTCTAATGTGACCCATTCCAATAGGTACAATATAATCTGCTCCTCTGTTCCAGCTGTCAGTTACTATGGTAACCGCCTGTGTTGAAGAGAAAAATGTTTTTCAAACATCAGTTAATTCATTCTATCCAGGTGAGTGACAGTTGGAAGCCCAGGAGCGGTGTATTGTGTACCTATTGGAATGGTCCATGTTGGAGGGTCTGCCTAGCAATGCACCTGGCTGACATTAGCTGACCTTACTGCTCAGTGAAGCCCCCCCACCAGAGATTTTAATGTTTTCTGGGCCCATACAGCCCTCCATTACACTTCTGTGATGATGTCTACAAAGGTTTCATTGTTTGCTAGAGCTCCACCCCTCAAAGCAATATGGAGTCCTGATGGGCACACAGGGACAGAGGAGATATTCTGCCATTGTCCCTTTTGTAAATTTAAATAAAGTTTGTTTTAATTGAAAAAAGTCTGACAAATAGATTTCAAGTGTTTAGTTAAAAACAAGGGGCTATATCCACAACTAAGAACGCAGATCCTCCAACATGACCCCCTCCATTCAGTACATAATACTCTGCTCCTGCTCTTCCTTCCTAATCTCTGATTGCAGTCACCTGTGTTATACTAGTTATTTGAATAGGAAGGTGTGTAACACAGGTGACTGCAATCAGAGATTAGGAAGGAAGAGCAGGAGCAGAGCATTATGTACTGAATGGAGGGGGTCATGTTGGAGGGTATGAGAACATACAGAATCTCCGGACGTGATTCACAGATAAGAAAATGCTGCTTTTTAGGTGCAAATATTTAGGAAGGGATATACTGCTCAGGCATAGTAACTTAATATACGCAATTTACTTAGGACTTAAGATCAGAATGGTGCTGAATCACCATTACAAACCTATTTCCTCAAGGTTCGTAATGACTTAAGAATGAAGGGGCGTGCTGGGAAAACTTAACAACGAAGATAGTAGCTCTGGATCAGGCCCTTAAGATCAGAATGGTGCTGAATCACCATTACAAACCTATTTCCTCAAGGTTCGTAATGACTTAAGAATGAAGGGGCGTGCTGGGAAAACTTAACAACGAAGATAAGAAGATTAGTTGGAGGAAGGCATTTAAATGAGGAAATCTGAGCGCGGTTAGGCAAAAATGTTCTTAATTAGCCGCCCTACGCACACAACTTCGAAGCTAAAGATAAGATAGCCCTATGGCATTCGTGAGTTGGTTAAGAAGCTGAAACCCGGGTGCATGTCAGGGGAGTCACCTGGCTACTTTTTTATTAATAACCAAAATCATTTTTAAGTGACGGTCCTCTGGGCATATTTTTAAGAAAGGATATGCTGCGCATGCCCAGAACTCAAACATACGCACAGAAACCCTGGCTGACTGATTCACATACACGGACATCAGCATGGAATGAGTCCCGCATGCGTGGCTAGAGGGGCAAGAATGTTAATGCAAATGAGCAGCACACGGGCTACTAATGTACAGTATGGGCGTTCCTATAGAGTTAGGACTGAGTCACAAGTAGCAGAGCCTTACGTAAACTAACATACGGACGGGAAAAGATAAGGTAGCACTCAACCACTCGTAAGTTGATTTACGAATGGTTCTTTGCTAGCCTATGCATTTTTCCTTTATGTTTTTAATGTGTTAATAAGTGTTGCATAGAAAACCTTTTTTTTTTTATTTTTTATATTCTTTATTTAGTTTTATTCAGTAAAGAATGACAACATAGATGACATGGATAGTATACATTAGATAACAAACTGACAAAAAGCACTTTTTCACACATTAAATATTATTAATAATTATCGGCGACTAGCCTAACCTAGAGGGTAATGTTGTCCTATAAGAAAAGCATAAAATCATAAAAAGTTGAAAAGGGAGAAATAAGAGGGGGTAAAGACTATAGAAAGTGGGTAAAGGGAGGAGACAGAAAGAGAGGAATGGGAGGGGGGAGGGGATAAAGTAAGGGACTACAGCTTTATTTACTCCTAATCTATTACATTCGGGGGGACTATGTTGGAAAGCTTGGGGCCACACTTAAAGTAGAGGGAGACAGTGGGGAACAAGATTCAGGGGAAATTTTGAATTGCATCCACGGGAACCATGTTGCCGCAAAGTCAGTGATGTTGTCTTGAGCCGAGGACATAACATCCTCTAGATGCATATATCGATCTACCCTGTTGGACCATTCGCCAATAGATGGAGGGGAAGAAGATTTCCAATGCGTTGGGATGAGTGTTTTAGCGGCACTGCTTAGACGTTGGAACAAAGACCTTCTGGCATTAGAGGGTGGTATCTGGGTCAGGCAGAGAAGCCAAGTCTCTGGGGACAAAGGAATGTCTTGGCCTATAATTTTCTGAGAGATGTTGTGTATGGACTGCCAATATGGTTTGATTAGAGGGCATGACCACCAAATGTGTATGAGTTCCCAGAGTTTCACCGCAGCGCCAGCATAAGGGAGATTGGGTGTGACTAATATGGCATAGTTGTGATGGAACTTTGTACCAACGAGTCAGAAGCTTGTATTGTGCTTCAATTACATTGAGGCTTAGAGAGCAGGCGTGTGTCACCAGAAGAACTTTGTGCCACTCTTCACCTGACAAAGGGGAGGGAAGGTCTCTGTTCCAAGCCTCTATAAAGGGGAGAGGGGGAGACCTCTCCTCCTGGCTGTCAATAAGGAGACGGTAGAGGCGAGACTGCATATGGTATGGGTGCAGGAGAAGAGCAGAGGACTTCAAACGTAGTCCGCGGCCTCTGGAAATGTGGTGATTCCGTAGAGTTAAATACAAAATACAAAAGAGAAGTCCGGCGCTCCAAACAAGCATTATATAACACTATGTGTCAGCACATACATAAAAAGGAGGTTTAGGTCACAATATAGCTATATTGGGTTATCTCACCCAGTGTCAAGGCACCTCCTGTAGAGTCCCTATCCATCTGCTATATGTGTACTCAGGAGGACTATGTTAAGACACTCCTACTATTTGAACAGTGTGCAAGCAGCCATTTTGTGGGAGGGGTCAAACTCCCAGAGTGAAACTAGCAAAGTAACAAAAAACAAATGGAAGTGTGGCCTGTGTTTTTTTTGTTACTTTGTTAAATACAAAAAGCCTGATTTGGAGGTATGCCCAAAATTCCTTCTGTGGGATAGAACATTTTTGTTGCAATTCGTTAAAGGAAAGAGGCGCTCCACTCTGCATCAGCTGTCCTACCCTGCTTATACCTGCTCCAACCCACGCTTTCAAAGAGTTAGGATTGTACCCTGGGAGGAAGTGCATGTTCTGGGTTAGCGGGGTAAGGGGGGAGAATTTTGATGTGAGATTTCCCCTTCGTCTCAGACGTCTCCAGAGAGATAGTGTGGGGCCTATGGTAGGGTGATCAAGGGAAGGGATAGTGGACAACCAAGGTAAAATATGGAGGGGAACTGGAGAGAGGGTGTTCTCTAGAACACGCCATTTTAGTTTAAAGGATGAGTCGTTAGACCAGTCTAAATGCCTAGAAAACCTTTTTGTACACAATATATTATTATTATTTAAAAAGAAAAGCTTTAACAAAAAATAAAAAATTTGAAGTAAAAGTTTTTAAAAACAACCATATTTAAATAAAAAAATTACATAAATAATTCAATTAAATTTGAATTATTATAAAAAAAAATTGAAATAATAAACCCAATATTCAAATTGGCCCATGGCACATTAAGGGTTAAACTTACAATGTGACAAGTTTAAATTTGTAAAAAAAAACAACTAAAATATACATTTAATAGTAACATAATAGATTATACTTTAATAGAAAGATGTTTTGTATTGTTAATCAACAATGGGCCATATCCAGAACAACGCTTGTGAGCGAATTTACGTGTGGCGGAGACGTAAAATCGCCTTTTGGTAAGTACTGCGCATGCGCACCATAGAAAATACGCACAGTAACGTAGCGTAATTGTGAACGTATGGGCTCCTCACGTATGTGTCCCGTAAATACTTACGTGTGGGCGTGCCAATTTTACGTGAGTCCAAAATACGTCTGAAATACGTTTTGTAGGCGGGGGTTTGTATTTTAAGAGTACAGTATGGGCGTGCTTAGCTGCGTAAATACATGTTGCCCATACGTACGTGAGCGGATCACTGCGGTTACGTAGGAAAAAGTTAAGGTAGGGTTTGGAAAGCGTATCTTGACAAAATACGTACATTCAAGGGGTGTGCCAAGGGGGGGGTATAGAAGGTACGAACGCGAAAATA
>WWET01005917.1:0-10074 GCA_011038615.1 Limnodynastes dumerilii
GCCGTTTCCTCCCAGCGAGTTGCGAACTGGCTGAGATTTCTCGATGAGGCATAGCAATCAATCCACGGAGCAACGAAAGCTCTGTGCTCCAAAATAGTAAAATTAGTCCCCTACTCCATTCCCTAATTCTAACCCTAACACCCTCCTCTCACTACCCTAACTCTAACCCTCTATTCCTGGCAGCCTGACCCTAACCTTCACTCCCCTGCAGCCTGACCCTAACCCTTCCTCCTCTGCAGCCTGACCCTAACCCTCCCTCCCCTACAGCCTTACCCAAATCCTCCGAACCCCCGCACAGTGATAGTTTACTCACCTGGCGATATCAGCGGCGGAAGGATATAGCCGATTTCTTCGAAGGTGAATGGGTGAAGTATACCAAACGGCATACTCACCCATTAAAAAAAAAAATAGAAACTCTGCATGATTCCAAATAGGAACATCCAAAAAGGAACTTTCGGATGTCCCAATTTCGGTAAGCAGAGTTTCTTAGCTGGGATTGACAACGATGACAGATGCCCTTACTAACAGACTAGGATTCAGGCCAGAAGCACAAAGCAGTACAACTGTAGTACAAATAGCACAGAAATAACCAGACGGACTAGGATGCAGGAAGTGTAGACAAGGTAAGCACAGATACTACACTGTTATGACCAGGCAAGCTGGTGTGCAGGTCAGTGAGCTAGGTAAGTACAAAGACTGCACTGTTTTGACCAGGCAAGCTGAATGGTGCAGGAGGAAAGCACCAAAAGCACAGAGGAACAGAAGAACTAACAGGCAGACTGGATAAACTGACCGGTGGTGGTAATTAGAATATGCAGATTGAAGCACAAAACACGGCAAAACACAAGAGAGCACAGATAACAGGCAGACAGACAAAACAAACAGGGGCACTTTCTCAGCGCACAAATGCAGGAAGCAGAGGTACAGGAAAAAGGGTACAATAAGCAAGATGGAGAGGAAGCACTCTGATTCACAGGTTAAGAACTGATTTAACAGCAGGAGCACGGACATGAACACTAGAGACTAGAAGCTATGACCGGCAAGGAGGCTATCGACTCACAGTTATTTAAGGGGAGAGCCACATCCCCATTGGCTGTTGAATGCACACAACCAAATCCTCAGATAAGGCATCCCAGCTGTGAGGTAATTAGCTAGGATCCTTAGCAAAATGAATGCCGCAGAGGAAACATTGACCAGAGTACCCTGCAATAATACAATGATAATATTATACACTGCTGCCATATTGCAGCTTGTAGCACCCCATTTGGGCCAAACAATCAAAGTGTAAGATTGTGTGGGCTGAAAGGAAAATAAAAAATCTAATCCAGCCTTTCCAGTATTCCCCACCCATGTCTCTCCTGCCTACCCAGTATTCACTATTGATGTTTCTCCAGCCTCCCCAGCATTCCCCATCATGTCTCTCCAGCCTCCCTAGTTTTCCCCATCATTTTTTTCCAGCCTCCCCAGTATTCCCCATCATGTCTCTTCAGCCTCCCTAGTTTACCCCATCATGTCTTTCCAGCCTCCCCAGTATTCTCCATCATGTCTCTCCAGCTCCCAGAATTCACCATCTTGTCTCTCCAGCCTCCCCAGTATTCCCTATAACATCTCTCCAGCTCAGAGTATTCCCCATTATGTCTCTCCAGCCTCCTCAGTATTCCCCATCATGTCTCTCCAGTCACCCCAGTATTCCCCATCATGTCTCTCCAGCCTCCCCAGTATTCCCCATTCATGTATCTCAGCTTCTCCAGTATTCCCACATCATATGGCTCCAGCCCCCAATATTCTCTATTCATATGGTTCCAGCTCCCAGTATTCCCCACTTATATGTCTCCAGCTCCCCAATATTCCCCATTCATATGGCTCTAGCTCCCAGTAATTCCCCATTCATTAGTCACCAGCCTACCCTGTTTATATGTTTATATCTTACTTACCTTTGATGTCTTCCATCTGTGTCTCTCCTCTGTGGTGTGCGCCGCTTTTCAGCTCTTCTGTGTGACGCTGGCCATAAAGCAATCTGTTTCCTGCTGTCGGCCAATGCAGCAGTTATACAGGACAACTAAAAAGGACTTTGCTTTTCAGGTTAAAGCAGGGATTAAATACAAGCAACATAATTGTACACGCAAGGTAGGTGCACATGTGAGGAGACTGTTACTGATCAGCATTAATAACACAGATTTTCCTCACTGGCAGGCGTCATGCTTCACGTCATGGGGGACGCACTGGGGTCCGTTGTGGTGGTGGTGGCCGCTGTTATATTTTACGTGCTACCATTAGACGAGGGCAAACCATGCAACTGGCAGTGCTACATCGATCCCAGTCTGACATTAGTCATGGTGGCCATCATCTTAGGCTCCGCCTTCCCCCTCATCAAAGAGACAGCCACCATCCTTCTCCAGATGGTCCCGGTTGGCGTGGATGTTGAAGACATTGGTAAGATATTTTCACATTTCATTAATGCTTATGTCTATACTTGTATAATTTAACTGGATTAAATAAAACCAGTAGCCTTTAATTCTGCAAATGAATAGCAGGGAGATTTTGATAGCACCAACATGTGCATCACTGCAACCAGGGGGTGTGGCTTGTACCACCAAAGAGGTGTGTCCTGTGATTAGCTCCACCCATGGGTGTGTCTAGAAGTGCCAGGAAAACTATTACTCAACAACAATGGCAGCATCAGTATTTATGGCTTGTTACACTGTCAGTGAAAAAAGACTTTTAGTATTATTGTGAAGACTGTGACTAAGAGATCCGCTGACTTCATCTTTATAGAAAAGATAAAAGTAGGTGACCTAGCAGCTGATTAACAAGATTCCTAATTTTATTTTTCATGTCTGTTTTCATTATTAAGTCATGTTAATTACATATTGGACACCTTAAAAATGGTCGCCTCCATAGGGCTCTATGCAGGGAAATATGACACAATTTCTAAATTCCGTCATCATACCGCAATGACTTCTGGAACTGAATCAGCATCAGGTAGATTGTCAAACACTTCAGGGAGTCAGGGAGATCAATCACTCTTCAGAGAATCTCATTGATATACACGGAGAGTTGGCAACTATGTGTTAGCCCTATGTAAATTATGCTTGCATTGTATGTGCTATGTAATGATTCGTTCCAGTAATTGTTTTTACATGATCGGTAGGTGTTCACTGTTCCAATTTGCATCCAGTCTGACCTCTGACTCTCCAAGTTGGTCACCTATTGGATAAGTATGTGCGCTCTCACGACAACTAGTTACATACAATCCTAGTTGTTTGGTGGGATCAAGTGATGGTGGTCTGCATGTTGTCCCCCTGAACCACTTGCTTTGGGTCAGGGCTGCGGGTAGCTTGGCAGAGCAGACAAACGCTGGGCTTTCTTCAGATCAGCAGAGAACCAGATTAGATGTCAGCTAATCTGTAGGTCACAGGAATACAGCCGTTGCAATACTTGAAGCAAATAGATTGTTTATTAGCTCTTCATTGGGTCCTGATAAGGACCTCTGGATCAGTGGTATTATGAACCTCTGATATGTCCAGGCTCAGAATACTTCAGTAGGAATACCTCAGTTGGAATACTTCTTTCATACAGACACAGCTCAGTTTATATACAGGTTTTGGCACACATGCTGGGAGGGAGGGACACCCACTACCAGCTCCAAACGGTCTCAAATATAACATTCAATTATTACAGTCAGGAAATATTTCCTACAGACAGGAATTTAACTCTATTTACAAATAACAGTTTACCTATAACACAATTTACAGATAACACAATTCACATATAACACAATTTACAGATAACGACATTTCCCCAAGTCCATGGGCTTCTAAATTAGAGAGTTCTTGTACCTTAGGACGAAAGCTAATGTGCCCTCAAGCCAGGAGGTGCAGTCTGAAAAGCTTCATTACCATATGTAATACAAAGAAATTGTCCAGAATGTCCTAGCATTCATACAATACACTAGATACATTTCCAAAGTACAGTGATGCACTGCGTAACCAACATTCATTAATTATATGGTGTGGTCTAGTCACGTATGACGTGGTTCAGCCACATAATTCCTAACACTAACTCTAATCCTCACACTGGGCGTATTCAGAGATCTAACGATAGTTCGTGTGTAATTTTAGGATCGGATCGATTTTGCATCAACTGCGCATGCGTACTAATAGTGATATGCCGTCTACATTGAAGTTAAGGTCGGAAATGGCTAAGGGACGAACTTGTGAATTGGGCAGAGACTAATGTGACCCTAAGTGCGGCGGAAATATACGGACCTAAGGATTTGCATAGAAATGGGCGGGAGGAAGCATTTAGATGAGGGAAAGTGGGCGCGTTTACAGAGTTAGGGCCGGTAATATACGCAACTAATACACATAAGGCCGGAAGTGAGTGCGGCCAGATAGGGCAAGTCAGTGCAGGTGGAAGTTTAGGTCTGGAGGTTGCGAGGGGAGTGACTGTTTTTTCTGGTTGGTGTAACCTGCTCCGACCTGCCACTTAGTTGCCTATATTTGCGGACCGATCGCGAAGGAAGTCTGAATACGGCCCACTAGACGTAATCCAACCCTAACTCCTAACCCTAATTTTAAATCCTCATCCTAACCCTAACTCCTAGCCCTAATTCTAATCCTCATCCTAGCCCTAATCCTAACCCTAATCCTTACCCTAACTCCTAATCCTAATATTAAACACTAATCACAACCCTAACTCGAATCCTAACTCTAACTCCTAATCCTTACTCTAACTCCTAATCCTAACTCTTACTCCTAATCCTAACTCTAACTCCTAATCCTAACTCTAATCCTAATATTAAACCCTAACGCTAATATTAAACCCTAACCCTAAATCCTAACCCTAACAATAAATGTCTCAGCAGGTACACCAGTAAATGTCAGGTTGCTGAAATGAGAACTCTTGGCGTCAGCGGAATCACTGTTGAATAGCATTTGCCGTAACTGCTGTTGTAATATGGGGCTGATTCAGATATTAAGATTACATGCGAAAACAGGATGAAATGTGGACCTTGCAAATTCACTTTGAATTTAAACTTACAATTTCTTACATTAGTTGTTAGTTACACATTATACATAATGCTATGCAATATTTGAATTCTATGTAAAAGTAGAACGTGCAAAAAGTTAACATTTATTGCATTCTTGTACCACGGAAAGTTACACCAGCCAAACAGTTTGTGTTTCCTGTTCTTCATGATACAGTGAAAAAAGATCTCAACCTAAGTGCGGATTTCTTTTAACTTCTTTTCTTTTCTCTAGGTCAAAAAATATCCTTGATTCCAGGGGTAAGAAGCGTTCATGAGGTTCATATCTGGGAGTTAGCCAGTGGAAAGAACATCGCAACCCTTCATGTTAAGTTCTGCAGTCAGTTAGACTACACCGCCGCCGACCTCCTCATCCGAAGAATCTTCCACAAGGAGGGAGTCCATGCCGTCACACTGCAGGCCGAATTCACGGATGAGCAGGACATGTCCTTAGTATGTAATGTGCCCTGTATTTCCAAGAAATGCAACCCAAATCTTTGCTGTAGCCAGGAGCTGGTCTCCAACGTCGACTCCAACAGCCAGGCTCTGAAGAAGGGGACGTCTGCTCGGGTCTGGCACCAGAATAATGACCTGAACACTGATGCTAGGATTACAATTGACCCAATGTACATAGGACCTCCTGAAGGAAAAGAAATGACTAATGGAATCAGTCCAGAAATTGTGCTAAGTTCCAAGGGCACTCGATTTTAACCTTCAAACATGGACCATTGGCCGTATTGCATATACATCCGGTGTGTTTACCGAAATAGGATACTGCGCATACGTAGTAATTTTTTAACGTAATGTACGTATCTTTTCAGTAAGTAGATTGGGTATATGTGGTCTTAATTACTATGCATGCACAGAAGTATACAATTTCGATAAACACCGGTATATGCAATACGTCCGGTGGTCTGAATACAGGCCAATGTGCCTTATCTAACTTATTATCATGAGGAACAAACAACTTACTTATATAGCATAAGTTTTGATGTCTGTATGACATGTTTAATGTAACTGTACATGATGAATATATAGATCATATATAACTCTCTAAATCAACACATTAGAAAGTTAAGAAATATGTGATGAAAGAGTTGTATCCAGGTCTACTACTGTACAGAGTTAGGGTGGTATTAAAACCTTTAGCGTACAGACTTTACAACTTAGACTTTACGGGCCACATTGTCATAATAACTAAGAATATGCTGCTCTCTTACCAATTGGTGACTAAACAATATATCAGGTAACAAGACGAGTTTTGGATTAGTTTATTTTTTAACCATCTTTATTTAAACAATTTTTTATTGAAATACTTGACTTGTTTTTTTCTTTTTTTAGCTGGTTATTATAAACTTTAGCAGTTTTGTTATTGAAATTTTAGCGGGGCCATGGCCTCTTAGAAGTCAGGTATCCCTAAAGTGTATGGTTGTATCTGTAGACAACTTGGCTTGTTCTTTATCTCTCATAGGGCCTGATCCAGAGCAACGATCGCAAGCGAGCGTACGACGAGCGTATGCGAAAATTCGGCAAAAAATTCGCAACGCGCATGCCCAGTATGACAGCTTCCGGTCGCCCGAGCGTCCTGAGCGAATAGCGGGCGTATTGTGAGCGGGGAGTGTAGCGAACTTACGTGTACGAAAATACGCTCCGCGAATATACGTACGGCACACATAGTTCTGGATCTACCCCATTGTCATAATAACTAAGAATATGCTGCTCTCTTACCAATTGGTGACTAAACAATATAACAGGTAACAAGACGAGTTTTGGATTAGTTTATTTTTTAACCATCTTTTTTTAAACAATTTTTTATTGAAATACTTGACTTGTTTTTATATTTTTTTAGCTGGTTATTATAAACTTTAGCAGTTTTGTTATTAAAATTTTAGCGGGGCCATTGTCTGCTTAGAAGTCAGTTATCCCTAAAGTGTATGGTTGTATCTGTAGACAACTTGGCTTGTTCTTTATTTTTCATAGTGCTAATTTCCCACTTGTAAAATTTTTACAATGATTCTTTAGTTTAGTTTAAATGCGCTTTGAACATATTTGTATACGTTTTAATGTTGTACTAGCTAAAACGCCCTTTCTTCTAATGCAAAATGTCATCTTGTTTGTTCAACTTTGTTATCCTGTTTTCCTAGAAATTTACAAATCCCATAAATGTGCCTCTATAATGTATTGTGTTAATTTACTAATATACTTGTTCTTTTCAACCTATGGCATCTTTTGTTTTCTTTTTCTTTGCCTATATTTTTAGGTTTTAAATGTTAAATGTATTTTTTTCGTTTTAAACTCATTTTTTATGCATTCTGTTAAATTAGATTTATAAAAAAAATCTGTGGAATAAGCTTATTAGGAGACTACTCACTAAAAAATGTGGTAAAATGTGAAGGAAATAAAAGTTATTATTTTATTTTTTAAGTCAATGGGCCTGATCCAGAGCTACGACCGCAATCGCCCGCGAGCGTAGCGAACGTACGCCCGGGCGTAAAAACTTTCACGCCCATACCACTCCCATTGATTGTAACTGCTTACGGCGGCTGAACCCTACCCTAAGATTTTCCAGCGTACGTGCGAATTTTCGTAGCGATACGCTGCTCGTACTGGGCTTAGCACGCCCATACTGTACAATTTAAATGGCTATCCCCGCCTCTGTGTAGTAACTCCAGTGTCCAGACTCTCGTCGTAAAAAACGCACGCCCCTTGAGCGAAAAATACGCTGAACATTCGCTCGCTGTACGCTCATGTCCTTCGATGGACCGGATGTTGTCATACTGCACATGCGTAGTGCGTTTTTTTTCACTAATTTTCGCTTACGATGAGCGTACGCTCGCTTGCGGTCGTAGCTCTGGATCAGGCCCAATGTCCTGCTGGTAGAATTCTTGTAAACAACAAAAGTGATCACCTTTATACACTGTGAGTAACCAATTTGCAGTAGTATACAACTTGGGCAACCATTTTGGAACAGACTACAAAGAATTAACACCAATGATGGTTCTTAGCGAACTAATAGTTGTAATATTATAAGTAATATTCTAGTCTGTAAGTATGAGTTGCTTTATAAAGGACTGTCCACTGACATAAAATAGACATGGCCATCCATAGCAATGAATAGGCTATTTTACTCAATAAGTGCTTTATGATAAATTACTTCTTTATTTAGTGATTAATACCATAGTTTAAAAAATTTACAATATGTAGTTTTCCATCAGCTTATCTCACATGACATCCAAGCATGCTGCTGGTTGAGTAACCAAATGTAATCTTTCAAAACCATTGTTTTGTTTTTCTTGAAATGGAATGTTAGACAATTAAATGTCATTTATTTTACTTTTAGTATCCTCAGTGATTTAAACTGGAAAATCCATTATAAATCTGTAAAATATATTAAAGGTTATATTTTTATAATACTCATGCTTTTGTCTATTATTTTACTTTTTTTTTATTAACTAGGTGTCAGTAAGCGAGACCAATTGCATCAGACTTGAAACCAATTTATATGAGACCCCTGTAGCCCTGATTCCTGACATTTTACTGTAACTGAGAACCTAGAAATTAACTCCACATTAATATTCTAGCACCGTCCCACCTCTATTACAGTAAATAAAATAAAATAAAAAAAACATACAGCAAATAAAATAAAAGGAGAACAACAGAAAATAATCACCTTTGTGGAAATTAGGTTCTGGCCTGATGCATGGCAATTTTCCACATGAAAAAGCAAAGAGTTCTGGGCTCATTCCATATTTAAAGACACACTTATCTTATTATCTCTCCTCCCCCTGTCAAATGGTCAGCAGGCTGTGACCAGTCAAGAGTGAGAACTAAAAAACCAAACTGCCCATCTTGGTTTTACAGTTCATTTTTATGAATTCTCTGTGAAGATGTGTCACTGATAGCAATATAATATTTATATCCCTGGCATTATTACCTCCGGCTGGTTGCCAAACATCATATAGGTGTCATGAGTATATAGCTAGTTACTCCATAATGACAATTTCCAGTGTGCTACAACCTCCTATATTGCAAGGGAGGTGAGACATGAGGGAGTGTCACGTTCCTGAACAATTTGGAGCTTTCACAGATATGAGAAGTATGAATTTTCTCCAAGGTTTTATAATTCCTTTGATCATAGCTCATTTAATTGTGTAG
Source organism: Limnodynastes dumerilii (assembly GCA_011038615.1). Classification (NCBI taxonomy): domain Eukaryota; kingdom Metazoa; phylum Chordata; class Amphibia; order Anura; family Limnodynastidae; genus Limnodynastes; species Limnodynastes dumerilii. The sequence goes on from WWET01005917.1 coordinate 9,185, forward strand.
TTCTATTTTCCAGAGATCACTGATATGTAGCCCTCCTAGATATTTGTAGACATTCCTTCTAACAAAGAACAGAAGATTTCCTTTGAAGTCAGCCTGAGTTGTGAAAGGATGTGTAAGCGAGAGATATGGTCAAGGATGTAACTAAAGGGGGTTCAGTTGCTGTGAGGCCCAGCGGCTTACGGGGCCCGGCAATCACCCCAATGCACCTGTACTTACATTTCTCCTGCAGATGCCGACTGCATCATAAACAGTGTTGTGTAGTCTGTCTGTGCAGCACTACAATAGAGGGGCAGGGTGGATGGACAGTCTATCCACCGTGACCCACTACAGCAACACTGTGGAGAGAGATTCTACAGCACTGCTTCAGATGCAGCCGGCAGAAGACAGATCCCCTGACTAAAAGGACCCTGTGAAATCATCATCAGGCCATGTGACTCATGCAGTAACGTGGTATAAAGTGCTGACTTTGCTGCAGGAGATAGAGAGGAGATAAAGGGCTGGATTCAGACTTAAGAAGGAGCTTGAAATTAAGAGAGTAAGGTTACTCCTGGGCTAAACCATGTTGATTGCAGGGGGGGTCAAGTTAATTGTATTCTTTGCATCCAGGGATATATATTTGAATAATTTACTGCACACAGATACTAACCAGCATTATTATCACACTGTTATTTAGACTTGGGGTAGAAAACATTACCTCTCAACTCTAATACTGTTTTCAACAGATGAAATACGACTCCCCTGCAACCAACATGGTTTAGTCCAGGAGTAACCCTCCTCTCTTAGGACCTGATTCACACTTAAGAAGCTTCTAAAAATAAGAACTTAAAGTTACGCCTGGGCAATATCATGTTGTTTTTGGGGGGAGTCAAGTTAATAGCATTCTTTGCATG
>WWET01005917.1:46617-59588 GCA_011038615.1 Limnodynastes dumerilii
GGCAGACATGGAGGCAGGCACTGGCAATAGGGGGCAGAAGGAGGCAGGCACTGGCAATTGGGGGCAGATGGAGGCTGGCACTGGCAATAGGTGGCAGAAGAAGGCTGGAACAGGCAGTTGGGGGCAGACATGGAAGCAGGTAATATTAATAGGGAGCAGACATTGAGGCTGGCAGTATTAATTGGGGGCAGACATGGAGACTGGCAATAATAATATGGGGCAGATATAGAGGCTGGGCATATGAATCCTGGACAAATAATAAGGGGCAGACCTATGGATGGCTGAATAAAAGGGGCAGGTACTAGATCTGCTTGTATGGGCGGTGCAGGACACACCCACTTTCCCAGACACGCCCACTGTTGGTACAAGACACACCCCCACTACCAGGCCGCAAAATTTTGTCCCTCTTTTGAATTTTCAAATGTATAGATTAGGTAGAAGTGGGAGGGGGGAAGGATTTAGATATGCCGGGGAAGGCGGGGAGAGGCAATGTCAGTAAGAACATTGCACGGATTTAGTGCCATTAAGTACCTAAAAACAGGGGGAGGATAGGGGCAGGACAGGTGAATTAGGTGCAGATCTGTTCGCACCTAACTCACCTGGATCTGTGAATACGGTCCACTGTCTTCAATAAAGTAATTTGGAATAACCAGTAGAACTGACTGGGAATTTAGATCAAGCGCTATTCAGAGGAGCCTGGGAGCTCCCCAGCTCGGTGAGTCATACTCCTCTGAAGCGCGGGCATTGCAATTTTGATCTCTGGGGGCTGCACCATATTGGCGTTTTCTATTTTAGGCACAGCGTCTATTGATGAGGATACCATCCTGGATCTCTTTTGTATTTGACTTGGACAGGACCAGGAATGGACATGAACTGGAAAAGGACTTGACTTGACCTGGACTGGACCAGGGGACATAAACCACAGGAAAAACAAACGGCAGACTGTTCACTGCTGACTGGGATAATCAGACTGATTACTGCTGACTGGGATAATCAGACTGGTTACTGCTGGCTGGTTTTTCAGGCTGATTGCTGCAAGCTGAGAAACAGACAGAGCTCTCCCAAGGAGTAAACAGGAACCAGGAACCTTGAGTGACTACGTTGTTCTGGCACTGTGGATACAGTGCTATGGGTTTAAATAGAACGCCCGTGACCGATTGGATAGCCTGGTCATGTGATTCCTAGAGCTGGACTCTGATTGGCTGGAACAAGTCATGAGATGATTCCAAGATGGCAGCGCCCATGAAATAGTCCAGGAAGCATGGTAATGGCCAGAAAGGGCAGCAGACAGATGACCCCTGATGCGGTAAGTACCACGGTTTGTGACAAGATGAAAAGAGGAGCCTTTCCCTCTAATCATATGTGAAAATGACAGGCATTGGAGCAGCCATTTTCACTCTTGAAAAGAGGGGACGACCCTCTTTTCTATGTAAAAATCGGTCACTAGAGTCGCTCTAGTACCTGAGATTGTAGATCTCAGACAATAGAGTGGCTCTATTGACTGCTAGTTACATAGATGGCGCTATGCCTGCAGGCTGCGGTGCCCATCTGCACTACAGTGAGGGTGCAGATTTATAGTTTATTGGCGGGCACTGGCCCTTCATAGACGCCATAATACATGTTGGATCTGTGACCTCTCTACTGTTTTTTTTACCTTTCTCTCAGTTATGTTTTCCTCGTCAATTTACTGAGTGAACTTTTCCCAAAATGGCTTCAAGTATGAGATTTTTTCAGAGATAAACCTGCAATAAAAAGTCACTTCTAGATTATCAGCGATAACGTAAAATTGTCAGTGTCAAGGTTGATCAGAGCGATGATAAAACCTCACCAGTAACATCAACAGGAAGCCATTGTGTTTACTGCGTTATGTGACAGCGGTTAAGCTTTACAGCGTATAATTAAAAGCGACTTAATCCTTCTACATCCTTAAATAATGTCCTATAGGAGCAAACAACTGTGTCAGGATGTAAAGTCTCCTGCGAGAAATATTTTCAGACTTCATATACGCATTTTCACTCAAGGTTGCCGAACACCCAATGAGGAAAAGGCAGCTAGCGCCCCTCTTCCATCCGGTGCTGAGTGATTGTCGTGCTGTTTTTTTGCATTGGAACAGACCGGACCTCTGAGGGTTGCAGTGCAACCTCAGATCTAAGGGTGAGAGGAGATCAGGTCTGATACTACCACTAGGCAGGCTTAGGGGAGAAGGTGGTGGCATGGATGTGCTCTAGTGCTCTAGTGCTGGTGTAAACTGTTTAACACGCAAGTCGCCGCAACTCAGCTAGTCCTCTGCAGTGGTGCCACGGCTCAGGTATTCCCTTGCCTTTGAAGCAGCACAAGTAAGCAAAGCTAAGGGTTTCCAGGGGAAGGGGAGGTGACTGGCTGAAGCCCTGCCTAGGGTGTCCAGAGACCTAGCACCTGCCCTGGGGTAGATAGGTGTTTATAGTAGTAAAAAGGGGGTTCTATGCATACTCCTAAATTCCAGGGCCCCCCCTCTACTCACACTTGTCAAAAAAAAATTTCCCCACATGCCATGAAACATGATGCTTAACATCAGCCAGAAAAGCAGAAAGCCAGCTAGCATTAAGAGCTATATCCAGACTGCCTAATAACAGCCAGGAGTGAAAGACTTTGTGATGTTGTGAATATCACAGTGGCACGTAACAATACCACCCCCCCTTGAGGAAGGGTTAAGGAACCCCAATTATCCAGGCCAGAAAAGCCAAACTGCTCGAGGTAGTGGTTTTGGTTGTGAACACTGGGCAGTTGGCCCTGGGTGTGAATATAGGGCAGAAAGCCCTGGCTGTGAGGCATCCTTCAGGGGTGTCAGAACAGCAACAGGCACAAACACAACAGGCTGGCCAGCCCTGTGATGAGACCTTGTCTGGACAGCGCTGTTATGAGACTTGGGCTGGCCAGCAATGTGATGAGACTTGGGCTGGACAGCAATGTGATGAGACCTTGGCTGGACAGCGCTGTGATGAGACTTGGGCTGGACAGCGCTGTGATGAGACTTGGGCTGGACAGCACTGTGATGAGACTTGGGCTGGACAGCGCTGTGCGGTGGCTTGGGCTATGCAGCACTCGGTTTGGTAGGCGGCTCGAGTGACCAGATATTCTCAGGCATGGGCTCAATGTGACAGATAGCCAGCGATGCTGGCCTGACCAATGACATAACTAGAGGTACAAGGTCTAGAGACCGAGCAGTCCATGGGTCTGGCTCAGAAGACAGAGTCTACTAAAGCACAGGCTCAAGGGAACGAACAGTCCATGGCACTGACTGCAACATACTGGGAAGTGCATGAAAGTAGTTATGTGAATGTTGTGCAGCGCTGCCCTCTAGTGGGAAATTCTATTAAAATTCCAACTTTTCTACATATGTATTAGTCAACAAATGAAGCCATCTTTTGAGATTACTCTACTTCTTACAATTTGAGCGTAAAAGTACTAAAATTAAATGTTGTAAACATTTGGATAACTCATATTAAAAAGTGAAGGGTCAAATTATCTTTAGGTACAATTTTAAATAGTGAACTCAACTAACTGTATACTACATCACATGAAGCTATACATGTTTAGTTCCTCTAGCCTTTCTTGGTATGTTATGTGACACAGGCCATGAACCATTTTAGTTGTTCTTCTTTGCACAGTCTCTAATGTATTTATGTACTGAACACAGTATTCTAGGTGAGGTTGTACCAACGATCTATAAAGGGGCATCACTACTTCTCTCTCTCTGCTACCAGGTCCTCTCCTTAGGCCTTTCTAATTGCTCTGTTATATACCCACCTTTATGATGTTCTTGTTTTTTGTTGTTGTTTTGTTTATTTTATTTGTGCCCTTCTACCATCTATGTTATACTTCTCAATGACCCTGATTTAGAGATTGAAAATAGAGGAAAGTTACACCTGGGATAAACCATGCTGATTGCAGGGGAGTCATATTTCATCTCTTGCAAACAGTATTAGAGTTGAGAGGTGATGTTTCCCAGCCCAAGTCTGAATACCAGTGTGATGATAAAGCTGGTCAGTATCTGTGTGCTATAGGCAAAAGCAAAGTATTCTCCCTGTATGCATAGAATAAACTGGTTTTGCGCAGTTGTAACCTTCCTCTCTTAGCGCCGTATTCACAGATCCGTTTTCACGTGAAGTTGCTGCGTATTTTTAGGTACATTTTAACTGCGCATGCGTAGTAACGTTATTTATGTAAGTTACGTAGAATATACGCACATAAGTGCTTTAGGCACGGACATGTGAATCGCACTTGGGGATATACATACGGAGGGGCGGGGTTGAAATACGTACCTGAAAAGTTACGTGAAAGAGGGTGGGGGGGCATTTAAATGAGTCTTTGAGGCCGCGGTTACATAGAATCACCAGTAAGGCATACATATACACACGTAAGTACACACATAGGACCATATTCAGACTTCCGTCGGCGATCGGGCCGCAAATATACGCAACTAAGTGGCAGGAGCAGGTTACACCCACCAGAAAAAAACAGTCGCTCCCCTCGCTTCCTCTGGCCGGACCTAAACTTCCACCTGCATTGACTTGCCCTATCTAGCCGCACTCACTTACGGCCTTATGTATCTTAGTTGCGTATATTACCGGCCCTAACCCTGTAAGCGCGCCCACTTTCCCTCATCTCAATGCCTCCCCCCGCCCATTTCTATGCAAATCCTTAGGTGCGTATATTTCCACCACACTTAGGGCCGCATTCTTCCCCGCCCGATTCACAAGTCCGACCCTTAGCTATTTCCGACCTTAACCTCAACGTAGACGGCGTATCACTATTACTACGCATGCGCAGTTGCTGCAAAATCGATCCGATCCTAAATATACGCACGGAACTATCGTTAATTTCGGATCTCTGAATACGACCCATAAAGTCAAAGGTGGTCTATGGAGACGTATGTCTACGATTGCATGGCCGTGAGAGGGGAGTGGCATGGGTGTTGGTGGGTGTGGCCTTGCTTCGTGCGTATAATTGCGTACTTTAAAAAAACGGATCTGTGAACACGGCCCTTATTTTCAAATTCTGAATCAAGAATCAGGACCCATATGTCTGTCACAGTATTTCCTATAAGAATATACAGGAGTCATTCTGCATACGTAAACTGTCTGCTCTTTATCACAAACAACCATTAAATGGCTCAATCTCATCTTTATCATATCGCAAACATCTTTTTATCACAAAATGTGTCAGTTGTCTGGGACGATAGACAATAAAAAAATAAAAATGAACGAGGGAATGAAAAATTCAAGGTTATAGGTGATACAACAATTACAGCATACGTGGACCTTAGTAGGACATCCTGCAATAATGATAACTGGTGAACATGCTTATAATTTATCTACGGACCGGATTTTACCCTCATTATCTGATATGTTTCTATGTTTCTATGATATTCAGCTTGGACTTCAGCCTTTTGCTTTTTGTGAAGGTAGCCGGGCTACACGATTGAGACATATCCAGAATTAAGTAAAATGACACTTACGGCACCTTCTGCCACAGCGATTGGATTGCGATTACAAGTGGGTGGGGCTTATTACAATGTACAGTATAGTCGGTGTGAGTGGTTAGTGGTACGATTGCCCAGGTGTAAGGATATTGTGGACCTGCCAATATGGCGGTTTAGGTCATTACGACTATAACTAGTTCAGCAATGATACAGCTTATACAACCACATTGACTGTATTATTGCCGAAATCGTTAAATCAACTCTATTTACTTCTTCTCTCCTCTGAACGTGTTCTCTCCTCCTCTGTGTCCCTGCTCTCTCCTCCACTCTGTTTCAGCTCTCTTCTCTCCTCTGAACATGTTCTCTCCTCCTCTGTATCCAAGCTCTGTTCTCCACTGTTCATGGTCACACCTCCTCTCTATCCTTGCCCTTTTTTCCAATTCGACTCCTCCACTCTCCTCTTTCCGCCATGCTCTCTCCTCCACTTTATCCTTGCTCTTTCTTCCGCTCTGTCCAAGCGCTCTCCCCCACTCTGTCCAGACTCTCTCAACCACTATATCCAAGCTCTCCTCCACTCTCTCCAGGCTCTTTCCTCTGCTCTATCCAAGCTCTATCCACTGCTCTCCTTAACTCTTTCTTCCGCTCTGTCCACACTCTCTCTTCAACTCTACTCTTTCCTATAAGTTCTCTTCTCCACTGTGCTGGTTCTTTCCTCTACTCTGTTCACACTCTCTCCTCCTCTCTGTTCCTGCTCTTACCACCACTCAGTTCACACTCTCTCCTCTGCTCTTTACTCACTTTCTCCTCTGCTCTGTGTTCACTCTCAGAAAATGTATATATTTTTATGGGCGCTCTTCAATATACAAAAGGTATAATCAGTTATTAGATTATTAATCGAGCAGCTGTCATGGGAGAATTGTGCTGTGCTCCCACCTAAGAAGTCATATAACAACTTCAATTAGACAAGAAAAAATGGGGGGGTTTGACAGCGGTAAGGTGACCAATTTCACCACTGTTATAGTTTAACTTATAAAAATAAGTGAAATAGTGGCACTAATGACCCAATCGATACTAGCATAAAGGTAAGTATACAATTTATTAATAACACAACAACCTCATAAAAACGTCTAAAACATAAGATAATACAATGGTATTTATACTGAGACCTCCCTTATTGAACTACTAAGTATCCACCAGTAGTATACCTATTAGTATATTAGGGTCCTTCACATGTGACCAGGTATATGTTAAGATAACGTCCCAATGATAATAATAGGACTACACTGTCTCTCCACAAGTGATTAAGTTCATGTGAATAAATGTAAAGAAATCCACCCTATTGAAGTTTATTAAGAATTTGATTAATCTTTTTGTGAGCAGATGAAAATATATATTGAATATTTAGTTACTCTTCTCTTGGTGTCCGCTAGACCTCCGACATACTAGCGCAGATGGAAATGTGTTATCGGGGTCTGCTTCCAAGATATACTAAATTAAAAGGATGGTACCTCTGTCTGGTGTTGCCGATGCCGTAATTACGGGGTAGATGATTCTCGGTAACCGCTTCCAGACTAGTGAGATGTACCGCTGGTCTGCTTGTGCTGGTAAAGTAAACAAAGGCACTCCGTCTGGTGTCTGCGGTGTTGCCGATGCCCATATACACGGGGGTAGATGGTATTTGGTAACCACTTCCAGACTAATTAGGAGTAACAGGTCCGCCGGTCCACTTGTGCTGGAAAGATGAACAGTGTACTGCTGGTTCCCGTAAGTGCGGGTGGATATAGATTAAACAGCGCCTAGCAGGATTGCAGTGAGGGGTGACAGGCAGTTGTTAAAGTACTCAGTAACCTTTTGGGTGGCCAACCCTATGTTACCCGGTGGTCTCTGGTCCCTCTTAACCTACAGAAGCACTGGTACAATAGTAGTGGTGGTCTCAGTAGTTTTCCCGTATAAAATTCGCTTACGCCTTTCGTCCACTGCGGTGGACTTTTTCAAAGCAATAGATGGTGTTTGGTGGTTGCCTCCACATATTTCTCCTGCACATGTGTTTCAATTAACTCCTAATCAAGTTCACCTAAGTGCAGACATTTCTACAGCTTCTTATCCACAACTTAAATACGTTTCTCATGCCAGTATCGATTAAAACCATAAAACATACACATATCAGTATAATATATATACCCTACTATATAAAATAGGTAGAAGTCACTATAATTATTGTTCTTAATATTATTGTTCCTATTATTTTTCCTCTTTTACAATTTAATTACTTAATCATGTTTCCCAAGGTATAAATGCTTTTATTTCTTTATTCATTTATTTACTGTGTGTATACAAAATCCCAACTACAATTAAGATATATATCTCAACTAAACCCCTATCATGATTGAATACCTATCAATTAAATTAATATGTATCATTTCAAAAGCGACAATATCAGAGTGGTGAGATCACATTACTAAGCCTTATGTTCTTGAGGTTAGGACTAATTCTTTTTACTATAATTTCACACTATTCATATTTTATTTTATCCTAGGAACTTATATAATAAATTTATTCATGATCAAGAAAAAATATTTATACATATGAAACAATATTTTAATTTAGACAGGAGGGGATTCAAACTCCCTCCCTATCACTTTGCCACACAGATCACAAATGGATCATCTTTCATTCTATACTAAATACCAAAACATGTCTCCTCAGCTCTCTCCTCTGCTCTTTCCTCACTCTCTCCTCTGCTCTTTCCTCACTTTCTCCTCTGCTCTGTGTTCACTCTCTCCTCTGCTCTGTGTTCACTCTCTCCTCTGCTCTGTGTTCACTCTCTCCTCAACTCTGTCAAAGCTCTCTCCTCTGCTGTTTCCTCACTTTCTCCTCTGCTCTGTGTTCACTCTCTTCTCTGCTCTTTCCTCACTCTCTCCTCTGCTCTTTCCTCACTCTCTCCTCTGCTCTGTGTTCACTCTCTCCTCTGCTCTGTGTTCAATCTCTCCTCTGCTCTGTGTTCACTCTCTCCTCAACTGTCAAAGCTCTCTCCTCTGCTCTTTCCTCACTTTCTCCTCTGCTCTGTGTTCACTCTCTCCTCTGCTCTGTCCCCGCTTTCTCTTCTGCTCTGTCCCCGCTTTCTCCTCTGCTCTGTCCCCGCTTTCTCCTCTGTTCTGTCCCCGCTTTCTCCTCTGCTCTGTCCCCGCTTTCTCCTCTGCTCTTTGTCCACTTTATCCTCAACCTTGTCCAAGATCTCTCCTTGTTCTCTCTGTTCTTACTCTGTCCTCCACTCTGTCCATGCTCTCTCCTCCACGTTTTCTCCTCCGCTCTGTCCACATTCTCTTCCCTGCTCTGCCGTCCCTTTCTCCTTTGCTCTGTTCCGACTCTCTGCTCCGTAAGAGTGCCGACCAGTTAACCCAATTTTAATTTTAAAGTGCCAAAAGGTTAAGTGTAGACACTCTAAATGTCCTGCTCACATACCATACTCAAATGCAGATGCCTATACATCGAATGCTCCAGGAACCTTTCCTATGTCCTTAAACAAAAAGTATTCTTGTTCATATCAGCCCTGTTAATCTGCTAATACAATATTTCCCATGTTTATACAGAACCAGTTTTCAGTAGGGGGTTTAGGAGGCTTTAAAATATGTGGATTGCACCTTAAAGTAACAAATTACCCTCAACCCTGGTTTTATGTTAACCCTTTCGTTATATGTTCAAACTCAAAGGTAGCAGCCAGGATTGTAAATTTGGCTACTACAGGGTTAAACTTATTGCAGGTCTTCTGCCTTGAGATAGTGCAGAATGTTGCAAGTTAATCCTTTGCTATGTTTACTCTTTCATTGCCACTTCACGGGACTGATCTGGAGTTTGAGAGTAAAGGTAAAACAGGCGCAAGTGTAGACCTGACCAAAACCGTGTTGCAATGTGAGAGGTGCAGATGAATTTGAATTGTTTTGCATGCAGAAACATTTTTTTTATTTAGTAGAATGAGAATAAATAACCAAAAAAAAAACCTAAAAAAAAAACAACAAAAAACTAAATAAAAAACAAATATATATTTTAAAAATATTAGCTGATTATTATTGGATTGAAATAAAACCAGTCACCCAGAAAATTAATTTAGTAATATACTGAGATGAATAGCAAAGAATCTGCTGTCATTTATGGAGCGACAATTTTCACAGTTGTAACATTTATCTTATACAGTTTTATCACAAACAATATTGTTTGTTATCTTCGTGCTGGTTATAAGGCTAAAAAACAGGTTCAGTTTTGCTTCTTGTACTGTAGCTGTGTAATATATCTTCACTTCAATGTCCCTTTAAAAAAAGATATATTTTTTTATAGGGTCATAAAAGAGTATTATCATTCTGTGCCCTGATTGGCAAAAAGATATAAAGTAGCTCTTAAGCCTTACAGTAACTACTCATATTAAGGGAGAAGTGAGTCCAGTTATGGGTCGTTATTCCGGCAAGTCCGCTCGTCTGGTGTGCATGAGCGTTATCCACCTCTTCTTGTTTGTAGTGGAGCTGTCAGTGGGATACATCGGAAATTCCCTCGCTCTCTCCTCCGATGGCTTTGCCGTTCTCTCCCACCTCATCTCCATGATCATTGGTCTGCTGGGGGTCAGGTACAGTAGAGTTCAATGGCACAAGAGGAACACCTACGGCTTCCTGAGAGCCGGGGCAGTTGGCGCCTTTGGCAACGCCGTTTTTGCCACAGCCCTGATGTTTAGCATCCTGGTGGAAACCATCAAGAGGTTCGTAAACCCCGAACCGACTGAGGATGCCCTGATGGTCCTCATCGTTGGGGTTGTCGGTCTCCTCATTAATGTGGTCAACTATCTTGTCTTTCTGGATTGCTGTTATCCTAAAAGTGCTAATCCGGAGGAAGGTAATGAACAATACTGTTATAATATAGTCCTTATGTAAAGCATGAGTTTGCAAAATAGTAAAAGGATTAATATTTTCTTTACAAGAGATAACATTTAAAACTCTTTCATAGAATAAAATCTGTTCGGGTCAGTGCAAGACTATAAAAAAAAATATTTGTTTTGGGAGCTGATCCAGAGTTTGATAGGAATAACAATAACTGGGTGTTTTTTTGTTTTTTTTTACCAAGCAAAGAAAATATTGAGTCTTTGAAGTTTTGCACACAAATATTTTAACTGTTTAATATAGAGTTGAGCTAGAAATTCCATCTCTCCATTCTGACTCTAACTGGTTACAGTTTAAATGTGTCTCTGTAGTTCAATATAGTTTTACGGAGGTGAGTGTTGGCACCTGCTTTTAATCTCATAAGGGATGGTTCAAAGTTTGAGAGAAAGGGCAAAATGGGTGCAAGTGTAGATAAATATGGGTGCCTCGCTCCATGGGTACAGATAGTCCACCAGATCAAGAAGCAAAGGTATATTATTTCAGTAAATAATATTAATTGCCTCAGCATGGCTGTGCAGACAAATACCTTCAGCATCTCCCACCCTCAGAGTATGACTATATAGCACATTGTGAATAGTGGTGCTACAGGTTTCGATGATCACAAATAATCAATTATTTACGCATTTCGCCATATAGACTTCATCAGGGGATGTAAATACAGACCTGCAAAACCATGTTGAACTGCAAAGGAAGGCAAATTTAAACAGTGAAAACAGAATAAGAATTAAGAGGCGAACTTTTCTATTTCAACTCTAATGTACAGATTAAATATAAAGCTATGCAATATGTGTGCAAAAGGAAAGAATTCTCTCTGCATATAATTGGTTTAAAACTCATACACCTATGCCTCTCACATTCCAATACACTAATATACAGTACCTGCTACCTGCATGTCAGCCCCATTCAGGGCTACTTGTAAGTCTGCCTATTGGTTCAACCCTGGAGCTTAGTGCATTGTCATGATACAGGACGAAGAATACTTCCAGGGAGAAATACTAAACTAAAACACAAGTGATACATCAATTAAACACAGAGACATATAGCACGTTCTTATTAATGAGTCAAATAATGGATAATAGATTCCTCTGTACATGGAGAGTATCAGTATCACTATCACAAGTCCTGAGGACATTGAGGGTATTTACAAAAGGAGCTTAGTACTTTACAATCAAAGCACTTTATATAAGCAAAGCACCTTATAAAGTTAGTAAATTACAAGTTAAATTGTCAAAATACTGTATTTTTCAACCCTTGCCGGGAATTCACTTTAGGAACTAAGCACTCTATTAACGAAGCACTTTTATTCATAATTAGGAACCGGATTCACGGATATGTGTGTATAAAGTACGCAAATATACACCCGTACGTTGCAAGGTAACGCCCATGACACCCCTCGCACGGATGGATTTTTGGTGACTTACGCCTGCATAGGGAAACCTTAACTCTATGGGTGTATTTACGTGCCTAAGTTGTTAGGTCCATGCGTACATTACTAACCGCACCCTCATAAGGCCATTGAAATGCCCCCCCACCCACTTTTACATATCTGTGCACGCACGGAAGACAAACGCCCCTCCGTACGTATGTCACTAAGTACGATTTTGAAGTCTGTGCCTAATGGACTTCTGTGCCTAAATCCTACGTCATTTGCATAAAAAAAGCTACTACGCCTGCGCAATTAATCCGATGCTAAAAATACGCACGGAAAAAGTAGCAAAATCGTGTCTGTGAAGCTGGGTTCTATATTTGTAAAATGTGAAAAGTCCATATTGGGAATGATTAATTGCATAAACTAAACACTACCCGGCTTATCTTCACTGCGAGCCTGGCAGCTTTGTTCACAGTATATACTAATACTCACCCTTCCTGCGAGGCCCTGCGATGATCTGCTAGGTCATCGCAGGACCTTTAACTCATACGAATTATGAATGAAGTCCTGCGCATGCGCTTTGCCCCTGTTGCAGGATTGCGCAATGTTCAGTCAGACGCATCACCCGGACAGGAAAAATGTATTCTAACTTTGACTCTGACTCTTTTTTATTATTATTATTGTTATTGTATATATATATATACATATCCAAAATGGATACTCAGTTACTAATCATGAACCTCTATCTTTAAAATAAAAGTCAGAGAATTAGTTACAGATATCTGCAGATATGTGATAAGCCATCCACCACTTCCAAGGCTTCTCTGTTGAACGGTCCTAACTCTAATCTTAACTCTAAACTTTAGAGCCCCAACTTTGGGTCACATATTCAATATCTTTCTAAACCAAGAGCTCACCTCACATGGAGATTCCCAGGTCTCCAAAACTGCCACTCTGATGAGACCGCACCCCCTCTCAGCTGCAATCTCAGACAGGCTCCAGAACACACATCCGAAATGGAGGCTGCTTCAAATCAGTTTATAAAGTAATATATATTGCAGGTGCTCAAGGCAAGGGGAATTTGCACAAAAAAACTAAACATGGCCTGGTACTCTAGCCATTACTCAGTTACTAATCATGATCTCCTATCTTTAAAATAAAAGTCAGAGAATTAGTTACAGATATCTGCAGATATGTGATAAGCCACCCACTACTTCCA
>WWET01005917.1:70063-81943 GCA_011038615.1 Limnodynastes dumerilii
GCCTGACCCTAGTACTCACCTCCAGTGAAGCGGCGGGTCTGATCTGTGGCGGCGTTCTTACCCATTCATTCACAAAAATTTCCCAATGCTAGTATTTTCGAAATAGGGGCAACCGAAAATCAGCTTTCGGCTGCCTGTATATCTGAAATAGTAATATCGGCCTGGAGACTGCATCCCAACTGCTACGGGCCCCCTTCTCCTAGAGGCCCCTTAGCATCCGCACCCCTTACACCCCCTGTAGTTACAAGTGCTCACAAAAATCCTAGAGACCTGATCCAGACCTATGCCGATGCGCTTAGTAAAGCACAGCGTATCGGCGTGCACTCTCCCCGACACTCCCCCTGTGCGGGCGTATTTTCCCTCGCTTACGCCGGCTGAAGGCTACCCTAACTTCAGCCGGCCTAAGTAAGAAAAAATACGCTCGCACAGGAGCGTATGCCCGCTAACCCCTCCCTCCCTCATTAAACTACCTCCCCCCGCCCACCTACACTAACTTGAATGTAGTAACGCTGGGGGACGCCCCCTCCAGCGTGAGTATGGGGCTGCTACGGACGCCCGATCCACGATCGGGCGTTTCCGTAGCAACGCCGGGCAACATCTGCTTTTAAGCCGATCTTATGCTGCTGGCTGGCGTCTTAACGCCAGCCAGGGTAGGTCTGGATCAGGCCCAATGTTCAGCATACAATACAGTGCACTACTATGCTCTTAGCTATGCATATGGTCATGTAGCTGCACTGAATGCGCCCATATTTGTAAAGTACTTTTTAGATATTTATGTGACTTTCGGATGCTATACCACTTAATGGTAACATTTTTGGAGTGTTCTTTGGTTTCTCTTGGTACACTATGAGTTCCTATCCCCTGAGTTAAAACTCCCCCACATTCACCTCACCTCACCTTGTACTCTTTTCAATTTTAATTGGTTTTAAGGGGCTGATTCAGAGATGCGATTGCGAAAAGATCGCAAATATACGCACCTTATATATATGATACTGAGTCCGTAACCCCAGGGACACTATTTCCCTCTCAGCAATCCTCTACTGAGGGTAGGCAATTATTAGATGCTGAGGTTGATGGCAGAGTCACTAAGGGATTTCCATACACACCTTCCAGCAGCACGTAGGCAGAGACTGCAACCTGAGAATTCAGGATTCATTCAGATCATGCTATGGTGTTATTATTTATTTACTAACAGGCCTTTATATAGTGCCACCAGATTACGCAGCACTTTTCAGAGAATATTTCACAGTCACATCAGTCCCTGTCCCATTGGAGCTACATACTAAGGTCTCTAACACACCTGAAAAATGATACCATTAAGTGGTATAGCATCCAAAACTCCCATAAAACTCTAAAACGTACTTTAAAAACATGGGAAGAATCCGCACATTCACAGTATACAGTATGCAGATTCTTCCCATATTTGTAAAGCACTTTTTAGATATTTATGTGACTTTCGGATGCTATACCACTTAATGGTAACATTTTTGGGGTGTTCTTTGGTTTCTCTTGGTACACTATGAGTTCCTATCCCCTGAGTTAAAACTCCCCCTCATTCACCTCACCTCACCTTGTACTCTTTTCAATTTTAATTGGTTTTAAGTGCCTGGCACTTTCTTTCCTATATTGCATTATTTCAGGTGTAGTGGTACCCGTTTGCTTACGGCTGCTTTTAATTTAGAGGGGTGCCATAAGGTCCCTAACACATACACACACCCACAGACGCTAGGGTTAATTTAGTCAGCAGTCAGTATGTTTTTGGAGTGTGGGAGTAAACTGGAGCACCTAAAGGAAACCCACGCAGACACGGGGAGAACATACAAACAGCTAGGGCCTGGTCCGGGAATGGAACTCATGACCTCAGCGCTGTGAAACACAAGTGCTACTCCCTGACCCGGAAGATCCCCTTAGTCATTCGGTTACTGTCAGAGAAAGAGATTCACAGTAAGTTTTGACAAACTAAAGTGGCCCTGAAAATAATCTAGAGGTGGTCACTACTGAGCAGGATTTATTATAGGCAGAAGCCAGCACAGAGGTAATCAGGATGATCATTATATCTGCTGCAACAAAGAGCCAGATTCAGACCTTAAATTCTACCTACAGCCATCTCAATGGAGGCTAACGTACGGAATGTCAGCTCCAGAGTTTTGTATGTGCGATGGGAGTGTACAGCTCCTATGCTCCTTACTGTACTATTACCATTCCATAGCCCACCCCCCATGTATCTCATGCTGTCCAATGCAGAATCTCTTTGTACTGTACATGCGCAATACAGACCGATAGGAGACTCCATATTGTTATAAATTGTGGATCCATTCCAGAGTTTGTGGTCCATGCAAATCATGACCTCAAGTCCGGGCCCCCTTGGCTATCAACACTACTACATTCCTAGTGTTACTAGGGACTGGGCGGGACTTAATGATGTAAATGGCATCTTCAAGCCCTGCCCCCTAGTAATACTGTGAAATGTTTCATTGATAGAAAGCAGGGGGTGGGGCTTCAGGGTGCGTTTTTGCATAAATTGCGTCATCAAACCCCGCCCTTATGCCTGCATCTATTTCTTCCCCAGAGATCTCCCGGAGGGAAGAAATAGAATTGGCCACCCTGCAATTTGCATAAAATGACGGCATTTCAGTCATATATACTCGCAGCGGACTGGTCTATGTACCACTGAGGCCCCACTCTTGCATATGCTACAGAGGAGCCAATAGGACCAGTGGGAGTCCCCGCATAGAGGGATGGTAGTCCCCCATTCATTTTCGGAAACGCCGCAGGACCCGACGCTTCACAGAACCACTGGAAAAGTGAGTAACCTTTCCAGGGTTACACTGTTAGGGTCAGGCTGCGGGGAAGGGAGGGTTAGGGTCAGGTTGTAGGGAAGGGAGGGTTAGGGTAATAGAAGGGGAGGGTTAGGGTCAGAATTACGGGAAAGGTTGGGGTTGGTTTTAACACTTACGGAACACGGTGCTCCGGGGATTGATTGCTATGCCAATTAGGGCCATTTGCAATAGAACTGACTATCAGAATTTGGTAAAAGTAGTGGTAGGTGGGCCAATAGCAGGTTCATACTACTCCCCCCCAACTAGCAAACAGATGTTGCACCCCAGGAGCAAAAGGTGTATTGACCATGGTGCCCCCTGGAGACCGATCTTCCACCAAGAGCCCTTTAATTTTCCCATTCATAACTGCCCACCCGAGCACCTGGAAGGTGGCAGTTCCTATAGGACCCCACCGCTAGGGTATGATGTTCTTGCAACGATCCTGGGCAGTGTTTGTTGCCAGACTGGTCCCCCCACCCCTCCCCCAACATACGCCATGTGCCAAAACACCCCCATCTCTTGCTGACCCCCCCACTGCTACTGCCCCACCATGCAAAAGCTGAAAAGTAAATGCTCAAGCAAACAACAAGAAAACAAAAGCTTATCATAACAAGACTGAGGGAGGGAGGGAGAACCCGACCAAAGAGGGCACTATCCCCGCCCACCCTCCTTTAAATAACCCATCTGAACCCCACCCCAGCTCTCCAAACTACCAACCCCTTTCTAACCTAGCTCTTCTAAACAAGAAATCCTGCCCTATTAACCCTATGCTGACTGTGGCCTGGTGACCCCCTGCCTACCGTTTACTAATCTGTGGCCCTATGGGGGCTTGTTTCTTTTTATTAACAGGTTTTTATATCGCGCTATCAGATTAAGTAGCACTTTACAGAGAATATTTCACATTCACATCAGTCCCTGTCCCATTGGAGCTATATACTAAGGTCCCTAACAGACACACACACACACACAGAGTCAGTGTATAGTAACACCCGTGTTTTGGTTTTGGTTCTAAATCTTCATCATGTTTTGGTTTCATAAAAAAAAAAAAATGAAATGTTTTGTTTTTTTTGTTTTGGATCTGTATTTTATTTTAAATTGCTAAAAAATAATAAAATCAAGTAATTTTTTTTTATGTATTTTTGCTCCTAAAGCATTTTTAATCTGAATAACATTCATTTACAGATAAGGATAAGGCTTAAAATGGGTTAAAAGGCACACCTGAAGATTAGGCAGCTGTTACATTAGAGCAAAATCTAATAATAGTAATAAAAATAATAATAATAATAATAATATTATAGTACTACAGTCATAACAATAATAAATATAATCACAAAGCATAAAAATATCAAATAATAGGTTGGCAATTTGCATACCCTGATACCCTGCATATAGGACCTGATTCAGGATTCAGAAAGAGACTACACCTGATAGTGCATTTTTATTTTTACACTGTACATGCCCAGACAATGGTATGCAGCTGCGACTATTTAGACATGTGGAAGTCAAGGTCTTGTGAGATTGATGACGTTCTCAATCTCACCAGACACCGAGGATTTTCCGTTAGAGACAGCAGACTCAGTATGGAGCCGTCGCCTGTTAGAGAAGGATTAAGGTGAGTAAAACAAATGTTACCGGGCAAACTGCTGTGCTTAGTTTTTATTAACATTGCGTAAAATTACTGTGGGCCATGCCTTGAGAAACCTTGGTGCATTCAAGCGAAACGCGTATCAGCTCAGGGGTTGAGTTAGCTTTAGTTATTGATTCTGCTGCTTTATGTTTTATTTAATATCTAATAACTAATCAACTACCCCTTTTATCTCAGAAGGAGACTCTATGGCAGTGTTCCCCAACCTCAGTCCTCAGGGACCACTAACAGTCCATATTTTCTAGGTTTCCTTAAAGAATCACAAGTGATATAATGAGCAGCACCTGTGGAGCTTTTAAAATGTGACAGTTAGTAATGAACACACCTGTGCTCCAGCAGTGAGACCTGGAAAACATGCACTGTTAGGGGGTCCTGAGGACCGAGTTTGAGAAACACTGGTCTAGTGTATGGCCAGCTTTAAACTTAAAGGAAAATTACTATCAGGCTTTCTTACACCCCTTTCAGGTTGCCACTAAAAACCTGGGTTTTTGTTAGTGATGCGAAAGGTACCGGGGTCCTGGTTCCGGGTCTAATAACCCGGTACGTAGACACAGGAAAAAAGAAGGGTTTTTCCCGTGTCGGACCCCGGTAAGCAGCAATGTGAAAGGTGCAGACCCACGTTTTTAAACCTGGGTTTCACCTAACTGGAGGGATTTGTTTACTGTTGCTATGCACGCAGCCCCTTCACAATGTCAGGGCAGACCCGGGCCCCAGAATTTCTCGAGTCTACCCTTGAGTTTTTTAAGGGACCTACCCGGATATTTAAAAAAATTTCTACTGATTCAAGTCATATCAAGCAGTAAAATATATATAGGAAATAAATGTAAAAATCTCTGTTTGTTAGACATTAATATTCAGGGATTTGTGCAATTTTACTATACGTCAGTGTTCTATCACTGACAACAGTTTATCACCAATTGGTTATTGGATAATATGAATGTATATAGATTAATGCCATAAATATAGGTTCATAATGTCATCATATCTTTTTAATGAGAAGGTGTGCACATCAGGTTATAATAACACAGTAATTTCAGCATGGCATAAATTATTCATTATTGAGAAGAACTGCCTGACACCTATGCTTCATACACACTCAACCCCCAAAGATGAGACGTTATTCCACTTATCTATCACCCTTTCAGTGAAGTCATTTTTCCGCACATTTCCTCTGAATCTACCACCCTCCAGTTTATCTCCATGCTCTCATGTCCTCTAATATTTAGGATATCCTTATATTTATCCCAAGCATGTTTACACTGTTCTACTGTGTTACCTCTACCCCCAAAGATGAGACGTTATTCCACTTATCTATCACCCTTTCAGTGAAGTAATTTTTCTGCAGATTTCCTCTGAATCTACCACCCTCCAGTTTATATCCATGCCCTCGTGTTCTATTACACCTCTTCCTTTATATAATGTCCCCTCCTCTATCCGGTCACAACCCTTGATATATTTGAAAGCTGCTATCATGTCCCCCCTCTCCCTTCTCTGCTCCAAGCTATACATGTTTAGTTCCTCTAGCCTTTCTATGTTGTGTGACACAGGCCATGGACTATTTTAGTTGCTCTTCTTTACATTCTCTAATGTATTTATGTCAAGCATACCGAATACTTTGGACCTGCTCCTGAATTCCATACATTTTATGTATACACAGAGGTGTATAAGTCCACTCATGAGAGAGCAAGGACATGTCCAGGACCCTGCCCTAAAATATCTGCATGAATCTGCATTCTGCCGCAAATTTACCTTTATCTGCATGCGGTACCATTCATCCACATGCCTAATTTTCTCACAGGGAGGACCATACGAAAGAAGTTCCGTTGTGGAACATCTGATGCACACGTTGGTACAATAACTCATTGATGCCTTTCCACGTCTATTCTTTTTCACGTCTTCTATCCAAGATGGCGGATCGTGCGCATGCTATTGTGAGCGTTCCGTTCTATATTTTTTCCATGATGGAGAATTCATCACACTTTGATTATGCAGCATTAGGGCCTGATTCAGTTTGCTGTAAAGACGGGAAAAAGTGCAAGCTATTACAGTAGCCAAATTTTTGTGGCTTTTTATCCGCCCTTCTATGGGGTACGCATAAAAATCCACAAAATAAATTTGCAGGATTAGGTGTCAGATCGCATTACGCCCTGGTTTTAAGTTCTGTACGTAAATGTATTGAACAAGATTCAAATTTGTGTAGGAAAGCCCATTTATGAATTCAGAAAGTATTCTGGATTACGCATTGTAAGCCTTTTTTTGAAGGCAGTTCATAGTAGCTCCCCATGTGTAGAGTGTTTACACATGGTAGGTGGGGGGGGGGGGTATGGTAATCTTACAGTAGGGCTTGGTTTATCCCTTAAGCACATTCCACCATTACGCACAAGCAAATTATGCACAGGCACATCTGTCTAAAAGTTAAAATAGGGTTCAGGGCACAGAAGCTTCGCAGGTACGGAATATACTATCGCACTTAGCATAAGTTAACCTCCGCTACGGAGACTTACGAGCACTGGGCTGGATCCAGACCTAGTTAAATATGACTCCCCTGCAATCACTATGGTTTAGCCCAGGAGTAACTAATTTCAAGCACTTAACTAGGTCTGGATCCAGTCTATTGTAATCTATTGTATCTATCTATCTATTGTAATCTATTGCAATGGGCCTGATCCAGAACAAAGCTTCGGAGCGAATTTACGCGTGGCGGAGACGTAAAATCGCGTATTTGTAAGTACTTTGCATGAGCACCATAGAAAATACGCTCCGTAACGTAGCGTAATTGTGAACGTATGGGCCATTCACGTATGTGTCACATAAATCCTTACGTGTGGGCGTGCAATTTTACGTGACTCCAAAATACGTAAGAGCAATGGGCCTGATCCAGAACAACGCTTCGGTGCGAATTTACGCGTGGCGGAGATGTAAAATCACCTATTTGTAAGTACTGCGTATGCGCACCAGAGAAAATACGCTCAATAGCGTAGCGTAATTGTGAACGTATGGGCCATTCACGTATGTGTCACGTAAATACTTACGTGTGGGCATGCCAATTTTACGTTCATCCAAAATACGTCTGAAATACGTGAAGTAGGCGGGGGGTTGTATTTAAAGTGTACAGTATGGGCGTGCTTAGCTGCGTAAATTCGTCTAGCCCATACGTATGTGTGCATATGACTGCGGTTACGTTGGAAAAAGTTAAGGTAGGGTTTGTAAAGCGTACCTTGACAAAATACGTACGTTCAAGGGGTGTGCCGAGGGGAGTGTAACGAATTTACGCGCATGGAAATACGCTACGCGAATAAACGTCGTTCTGGATCTACCCCAATGCCCCTTCTGACTGAGAGGCCATGTTGCTAATGCAAGTAAGCGTTTCCTGGTATTATAGGGCTCTATTTAGATCATTTTTATATGATAAAGCCCTTTTTCGTGTGAAAACGGGCTTTATCATATGAAAACGAAGAATTCCTTATTTACAATGCTATCATCGCCATGGAAACCATGGCGACGGTCGCATTAACACTCCCGATCGCCGGCCCACTCTAATGCATGCGGGTCGGCATTTACTAAGTGTCAGAAGATGGCGTTAGGGTAAGTATTCCAGCGGTCTACCCATGTACACCCCTTTTCCTCCCCCTAATACATGTCGGGAGACCGCTGGAATACAGTTAAGTAAAAAAAAAAATTAAAATCTAAGGAAAAAAAATAAAATAAAAAATATATTAACTCGTTTTAATAAAATGTTATCTAATAAACCTATTCAATAAAAAAAACAAAAAAAACACAAAAACACAAAAAAAGACCGAAGCTTTAAAACTTACCTGACCGGAGCGCGTCTGTCTCTGATCCCGGTGCATGCGCAGTGATTTAGCCTTTTGAGACTTGAAATTTGCGCATGTGCCGGGACTCCATAGCCGAACGATGTCCGCGAAAGGCTCGCTGACCGTCGTGGGACCTCTCCGGAGGGGTAAGTATTAATAAATACTCCCAGCGGTCCTGCCAGGAGAGGTGCAGCGAGCCTGGTTGCTATCAGTAGCGCTCAATGCGCTAATGATAGTAAATAGAGCCCATAATGTTGAGTTTAGATGTGGCAACGACTTGCGTATAGATTCAGATGCAGAGAAAAACAATGGGACCTATAGGTACATGACTGGAAACTGCAGGTCTCAGGATCTTTAAGGAGAAAACTTAGGGACTAATGGGTCTATTTACAAAGATCTTTATCAGGAAAATAAAGTAAAACTTATTTACGAACCATGGATCGCCATGGAAAACTACAGTTTCTATGGCGATGTATATAAATAACGTATAACCCCACCGGCCTGTTCTTTTTAGAGTGGGCCGGCTGTTGGTTATATTTACAAAGCCTGGGAGCAGAGTTTTACACTCCGTTCCCAGCATATAACCAATCATGGATGAGTATTCCAGCGATGTCCCCATATACCTCTCTTTTCCTCCCCCTAATAGCTGGGAAAAGGGGGGAATGTATGGGGAGACTGCCAGAATAAACCTATATGTATCAATATGAATAAATAAATAAAAACGTTTAGGTTTTTTTTAATTTAGTTTTTAACATAAAAATAAATAAACACTTTTAAAATTCTAATAACTAAAAAAAAAAATAAGAATAAAGAATAACTTACCGGGCCGGGAGACGTGTCTGACTATGAAGGTTTCAGTGTCCCGATATAAAGACGCTGTGCATGCGCAATGTTTTTCATATCAGGACTATATAACAGCTATTAGAGGGAGGAAAAGAGGGGTATCACAAACCGCGGCAGTTCATCTCTGTGGGACAGATCCCAAACACCCCTTGAACGTGACAGTGGGTATATGGGGACATCGCCGGAATACTTACCCCTAACGCCAGTCTGAGCTGGCGATAGTCTAACGCCGGCAGCGGAGTGTAAAACTCCGCCCTGACGTTTGGTAAATATGCTTAACTTCATTTTAAAGCGATAGGGACAGTTTTGAAGTGAAAACTAGCCCTATCGCACTAAAATGATCTTTGTAAATAGACCCCTTTAAATTTTCAGTCCCGCAAGTCTCTGCGCATACGAAGTAGGAATGATATGTCCTACGATGAGCCCAGAGATCATCGCGGGAGCTCGCAGGGTAGGTAAGCTTTAGTAAATTGTTTGAACGAAGCCTAAGCGAGGCTGGAACAGCCTCGTTCATTAAAAATTGAAGTAATCTAAGGAAATAGACCCCTATGGTGGATCCCCTCCCCCTCTGGGTATAGTTGCTTTTAGGTGGAGTGCTGATAGAGCTACATTAGCATTTACCTTGGTCTTGTGTAATAGAGAATAGAAATGATGTACAAGGTGTGAACTGTACTGCTAAGAGGTAATTAATGCCCATTAATAAATGTACAGACTCTGACTGACAGTTTCAGAGGTTGCAAAAAGCATTTCAAGGTTAATACCCGGAAATCTGCAGGGTGGAAAAAGTAATGAATGAATTAATTATGATGATAATAGCTATTTATTACTTCCTTACAGGAATCAGTACTTCTAGGGCGTAATTAAATAAATACCAGGGTTGCTAAGCCTTTGTGCATGCTGGACCTTGTAGTTCCACCAGCGTACAAGGACACTCATGGGTTGTAAGTGTACGCTTGGGAGTGAACATTCACGGGCTATGAGTGCATGCTTACACATGAATACTCAGGGGCTGCGAATGCATGCTTGCAAATAAATACTCAGAGGCAGTGAGTGCATGCTAGCAAATGAACACTCAGAGGTAGTGAATGCATGCTTGCAAAATGCAAATGAATACTTAATGGCTTGAGTGCATACTTGCAAATGATACTCAGGGGCAATGAGTGCATACTTGCAAATAAACAGGGGCTTTTAGTGTATGCCTTGCAAATGAATACTCAGCGGGAGGGAGTGTATGCTGGCAAATGAACACTCAGAGGCTGTGAGTGCATGCTTACACTTGTAAGGCTACAAGAAATTGCCCTATATTATAACAGTTTAATATGGTTGATAGTAACCTAATGCAAATTCGTTCATTTCATAAGCAATGCCCCAGGATTACTAAATCACATTAATAACACCAATAAATAGGAGACAACTTCTCAGTGCCCACAAATGCTATCATGGATCACAACTATGTATGTAGATGAACGGGCACAGAGGAACCTGCTGCGTTGCACTATTGCAAAACACCTTTTTATTTATGTGAGCACATGTATGAGAGGTAATAGGAGGGGTGTCAGCTGGCAGTCACACATATCTGTGTACGTGATGGTGTGTTGGAAAATAGGAGAGGCAGAAAGCTGGGCGGTGACACAATCCTGACACAGCAACAACTTATCTCTGCCTTATATAAACTGCAAAGTGAGGCTACAGCCACTCTGATCGCACGTCCAAGCCGCACGATCTGCTCTGCACGACCATCTTCATCATCGGGGGACCAGCAAAGCATCCTGCACCTCCATCTCCATCCCCAAGACCTGTAACTGGGACTGAAGCCTCACAGCTGTTAGGACTCTTTTTTTGGGGGGCGCATTAGAGACGATTCCATCTGCACGATATCGTCAGCCCTTGCACCTTGCTCACGCTGGCTGAGCCACTGCAGATTGTCTGCCACCCTATGCCCTCTGCCCCCGGGCACTGCACCAGGATCTCAGCCTATATCCTGACAAAGAGCTGACAGTGGCTCTAGCTTAGCCCAGGGGCCACTGATCCTTATATAAGACCGCCATGGGGCGCTATACCGGGAAGACCTGCCGGCTGATCTGTATGCTGGTCATCACAGTCATCTTCTTCGTGATCGAGCTGGTGTCGGGCTACCTGGGCAATTCCATCGCCCTGATCTCCGACTCGTTCAACATGCTGTCCGATCTGATCTCTCTGTGTGTGGGCATCACCGCCTCCAGGGTGTCCAGGCGCACTTACCGGGGTCCCCGGGCATCCTATGGGTACACCCGGGCAGAGGTGGTGGGCGCCCTGTGCAACGCCGTCTTCCTCACCGCCCTCTGCTTCACCATCCTGGTGGACTCCGTGCTCCGGTTGGCAAAGCCCGAGAGCATCGATAAACCCGAGCTGGTGCTGATCGTGGGGGCCCTGGGGCTGGGGGTCAACATCGTGGGCTTGCTGGTGTTCCAGGACTATGGCGCATGTCTGCGCTTTCTCCGGAGGTGCAACAAGAAGGCGCAAGAAGTTCCCAAAGATCCCGAGAGAGATTCCAACGGTCAGATCAATGTCACCCCCTACAGGATGGCATCGGAGACGCTCCAAGACGGCGAAGCAGGTGCCTTTCGGTTATTTCACCGGGGTATTTGGGGTGGGTGGGTGTTGGGTGACTTTAAAAGTGATGGCAGAGCTCTCATCATTGTCCACCAATATAAGCCATATATAGGCAAGATATATATATATACTGTGTGTGTGTGTGTGTGTGTGTATATATATAGAT
>WWET01005918.1:0-16099 GCA_011038615.1 Limnodynastes dumerilii
TTTTTAGCTGGAGCAAATTTAAGACCTCTGGCATTTATTTTTTACATGCCTACTTTATGTAATGTTGGGAACAGAAATGGATGAACTATACCCAGAGCTATAAGTTGCTGCTGTTACAAAAAATCTAACAAATGCATTCCACCACACAAAGAACATGCAGACAAAATGTGAATGATCTTAAGCTACAGCGCTACTTATGTATGCAGTCTAGAGAGTCCTAATCCTATATCCTTAAGATTGGTGTTGATGGATATAAAGTGTCCTGTACTTCGTCCTTCAATAAGATACAATTCTCCCATCTAGAGAAAGAAAGTTCTCATGTTGCCCGATACCATAAAACAGAGAGCAGAGAAATTAAAGATTAAAAAATGTCTTTAATCAATAAAACAAGGAAAACAATCCATATGACATGGAATTAAAATTAACAGCAAACAGAGCAATGGAGAGCGTGAGATGGCAATAAGCGTACCTAGCTAGCAAAGAATTAAACCCCTGGCAGATAGTGAAAGGGATCCCAGCTGGAGGGAGAATCCGTGCGGCTCAGGTACCGGCTATAAGCTGACCATGACTCGTTGCTGTAAACCACTGACGCGTTTCAGCCGCCTGCTGCGGCCTTTATCAAGGTGAGTAAATTCTAACAGGGTCTGAGCATTTAAATACCCCACCCCTCTTCGCTATTGGCCCTACAACTTGGTGAAATATTTAAAGGGATAAGCGTCTGTATAGCAACCTTATTACATCATTGCAACAACATTGTACATTAATTAGTAGCACACATCAAACCAATAAGTACAGCACATTAGTGTAAAAGTGTACATAAGGCATTTTACATTTAATACATTTGTCATAAAAGAAATTAACACAGAAAATAAAATAATTTTTTTTTACAATATAGTAAAAAAATATCTAGATAATGTTTCACAAAAGACATTGACCAACATAAAGAAAAGCATAAATTTAATATAATTTATTTCTATTACTCCTAATTAATAATTGAGTTCATTCATAGCAACGTGGAGAGAGGAGTTTTAATCATGAAGCCTCCTTCTCCAATCAAGAATAAGGATTACAGTGTCATTTATTTCTCAGAATGGGAGAACCTACTTACAAATACCACCTTTCAGAAGTAACATATTTAATAAATACTTATTATAAATATGTCTTTATATTAAAATATATAGCAACATATGTAATTTAGCAGCCCTAAATCTGCAACATACTACCCATATGTACACATACATTAGAGAGGGATTATAAGGTGTCCACTTCAAATAAGAATTTAGCGCCCATATAAACGACTACAACTCTGTATTATAAAATGGCTTCACCAAATGTATACATCGATACAAGACAGAAAGACATTTGGCCCACATACACTAATTCCATACTAGTCCTAAAACTGCAACATATTACTCATATGTATACATACATTAAAGAGGGATTATATGGTGTCCACTTTATATGAGAATTTAAGCGCCTTTATAAACGACTACAACTCTGTATTTTAAAATGACTTTACCAAATAGATATATAAATACATAGAGGGAAAATAAGGGACATTTGGCCCACATATACCAGCTCATCACTAGAAATGCAAAACAATACCGAAAATGTAGAAAATATCAATGGAAGATGACATATACCCAATAGACTCAAACTTCACATAAACCATTTAAGTTCAAATTCGATATATAGGCCGTCAGGCTCCATAGTTTTTAAATCGAAGATCCATTTCATCTCCGATGTTGCTAATTTTATTATAAAATGTATATCGAATCCTGGCGCTACGGGAGAGAGAGCCGCTGTTTGGGGGGAATTTGCAATACCCCCTATATACCAAAGTACAAAAAAGCAAAGAGAAAAACAGAAACAGCGCTAAATTGATTTGAAATATATTTCCTAATGCTGGTTCTATTGAAAGAAAGCAAAAAACGGCAACCTAGAGTAAAAAAAATAACACATTTATTGTATCATAAATATAACCATTAAAATAAGTGGAAAGTTAATTTAGACACCCATAATAGCGCTATATAAGTGAGTGAGTCACGTAACATATATGGGCACGTTGAGACAATTCAGTTATGATAGCTAAAAAGCTAGGCAGTTAATATATCACAGTTTCCACGGAGCAATTTTCAGTCAGCTGTATTGTACCAAGATTTATATGATTGAACAGATGACAGGCAGAGAGAGGGGAGGATATTACCCGAGCCTCGGGATGTTGGTCACTGATGTCCAGTCCTCCGCTGTGAGGTAAGCAGATCTTTAGGCAGTCTTTTCGGTGGCCACCACTGCACCAACCATTAGATCAAATGCACAGCGCTTTGTGTTCCCCGCTGTCACCGACCTGCAGCACTCAGCCGCAAGTGCATACACTTTCCTCCGTTTGCTCCCCGGTTTCAATTGCCTTTAGCCTGATGGTAAAGAGACAAGTGCCCGTAGAATAATAGGATGGCAAACTTCCACAACAAGAATTTCGATGATTGGTAGACTCTCTTACGCGTTTCGTCTGATCCTGCAGACTTTTTCAAAGCTGTGTAGCTCTCATCTAGGTTACCGTATAAATAAAGAGGTCTCAACTGTTGCCTAATTAATCAGTAGTGCCATTTACCTCCTACTCACAAACTTGCCAATATATTAAAAAAAAACAACATTTGATTCACTTGATATGTTCAACATATTTCAACAAATAAGAAAAAGGCAAGTTATATACATTCAGAATTAGTGTTTACCAATTAAACATTGCACAACTCTTGATTACCATTTTATGCTTTACAAACAAATTTATATGAACATGGTATAACGACCACAGAGGGTTCACGCAATGAAAACACTATAATAAGTTTTTTCATATAAGTTTTTAAAAAAAGAAGGAACAAGGTTCCAAAAAGAAATATAGATACTAAACTACCAACCATAACAATCTTAGATCACAAGCATTGTTTAAACCTCTGGTTACTAGTAAGTCATTAATACATATTCACTCTAACTGAACATGATATTGATCTGGTCACAACACAAAATCAAGTAAGGAGTATATGTGGGAGAGTTTTTTTAATATATAAAGGAATATGCACGTAAGTCTAGTTAATGAATTATTAATATTTTTAATATTTTTAATATTGCTATTGACAAGGAAACTAATTACAAGTAAAGGAGAGTTGCCATAAGCTACATATCAGATATTAAATTTGAATCAGAAAAAAACATATAGGATAGTTCTATCATACATCATATTCATGGACCTCAAAGTAATCTCAGCCTAATTCCCACTATTAACCCCGTCGCAAGGCAGTTATTATAGGTTCAAAGTGCTAAAGATTCTATTGGGGCCAAAATTACCATCCTCAGGAGCAAAAATCACTAAATAGGGACAGAGAGAAATTCCTCTATATGGAACCAGAAAATAAAAATAGACCAGACCCCTCAAGAAAGCAACAAATCAAATTATAAAGGTTAATATAAAGGTGAAATATTAACTTAAATAAAACAATAAGCATTTATATTTTATTATCTTTCAAATTATATCTATTATTATTTATATTTTTATTATTTATTGTTGTCTATTAATTTATTATGTGTTATATGTGTTTTTATTATAAAATAAATAATTGTGCAGAAGAAGGGCCTATCACATTCAAAACCCATTATCCCTGAATTCAATAATATCATTGGGCCTGATCCAGAACTACGCATCGGAGAGAATTTACGCGTGGCGGAGACGTAAATTCGCAGATTAGAACGCACTGCGCATGCGCACCATAGAAAATACGCACATTCACATAGCGTAATTGTGAACGTATGGGCCATTCACGTATGTGTCACGTAAATACTTACGTGTGGGCGTGCCAAATTTACGTTCCTCCAAAATACGTCTGAAATACATGAAGTAGGCGGGGGGAACTATTTAAAGTGTACAGTATGGGCATGTTAAGCTGCGTACGTTCACGTAGTCTATACGTCCGTTAGCGGACGTACGCTGTTACGTGTGAAAAAGTTAAGGTAGGGTTTGAGCAGCGTATCTTGACAAAATACGTCCGTGCAAGGGGTGTGCCGAGGGGAGTGTAGCGAACTTACATGCACGAAAATACGCTCCACGAATAAACGTACGGGACACGTAGTTCTGGATCTACCCCATTATGTCCATCTGGGGCCAAAGTTTGGAGGGAAAAAATCCAGTAGGCCTCCCTTTGGCAAAGCCTACTGAATCTGTTCTGTGTAGGTCTAATCCACTCAATTCCTCAAATTTTTAGACAAGAGGGATCACCTTTATGTACCCTTGAATAATGTTTAGACAAACTATGTGTTTCCACCTGTTTGATGATGTTCCTTTTATGTTCCCGGAATCTATCTTTTAGTTTCCTTGTGGTGCGCCCCACATATTGGAGCGCACAGGAACATTCCAAACCATATATCAGGAAATCAGTTTCACAGTTGATAAAAGTTGTAATAGGAAAAGATTTTCCATTAGATGTAGAAGAGAAGTGTCTAAAATTATTTTCAATATGGTTGCAAGTTAGGCACACATTGCGGTTACATTTAAAGCAACCTACAGAACCAGCTTTAGGAATTATATTTTAAATCAATTTAGCGCTGTTTCCGTTTTTCTCTTTCATTTTTTTATAAGATCTTTATTTTTCCAACTGTCATAGATGTCATCTATACAGTTCACCCATGGGTCTGGCAGGCTTTTGAGGTTTTTGGGGTTATTTTGGGACATCATAGTCAAAGAACCACATCTCCATCACCTGTATGCCGCTTACATATTAGAAATTGTATTGTATGGTTTTTATTTATTAATTTTAGCTATACACTTTTATTAATTTTATTTATCTATTTAATTACATCCCAATTTAGAAGGGACTATCCCGATTCTTGGGCTGTAAAAGGTGTGTGGTTTATAGAAAAGAGGGTGTGGTTTGAACAAATAGTCAGTAGTAGAGTTTAGCTGTAGCTTAGTTTGAATAACATTAAATGACATTATTAACAATGTAAAAGTGATTATAAAACTGAATAGAAAACAAAGCTGTGGATTAGGGCTACTGGCGACATCCCCCCAAAAAAACACACTATCTCATAGTGTATTAGAAGTGTTGCTAAGCTGCTAGATATTTTTAAAATGTTGACAGTTACATTGATAACTTAATAGCTTGAAGATTTAAACCTGGGCAATGCCGGATTCTGTGTCTAGTTTTAAGTAAACAACAGGGCAGATTGGATGTGCCACGTGGCTATATGCCAGCTATATGAACATGTAACATCCTGTCTCACCCCTAGGGGCAATCTTGGACATTTGTGTGCCTCCAGTTCTGGATATTATTCTGACCTGACCCTAGGGGCTGCTGTTCATTATTAATTAAATATTTAGCAACTGGTCAGCTTACTGACATAGGGTCAGATCCAGAGTTACGCTTTTACTACGCTGCGTTCTTACGCTAGCGTACCTTCTATGCATTCCCCTTGGCACACCCCTCTCATGTACATATTGTAGGCGCCTTATGCATTCAATACCCTACCTTAACTTTACTATTGGACGTACTTCCCACACGTAGCTACGCATCTAAGCACGCCAATACTGTACAATTTAAATGGCACTCATACCAGTGCTAAGAGGCATTAACCCTTAGTCTGCAAAAATGTGCTAGGAATTTACTGGTTAATAACAGTTTGATTCCTCACCCTGCAGCACAAGTCCTGTTCACAATTTTTTTCTCTTTACTTACATATAGAGTGGGATACTAGGCAATATATGGTAGCATATACCAACCAACCTCAATCTTGTGAGCTGTGACGTGGTCCAATTTGACTGGGAATGACTGTAACTAAATGTTATTCAATAATGCTGTTGGAGCAAAAATACATAACAATGACATGATTTTAGCAGTTTTTAGCAATAAAAAATATTTTATCTGATCCAGAACCCAATCCAAAACCAAAACCAAACCAAAATACGACGAAGCTTTAGAGCTGTTGTGTTTCCTGGTGATGAGGAGAGACCAGCAATGTGTATTTCTACCTCTGTCCTAAAGCGTCACTCTTTTCATGAAAGATACATAAAAGTTTGGAATGTTGTAGAGTATGGTGGGTCTCTGTTATGTGTTATGTTCTTTCCTCGACTAAGCAATGTTTGTGGTATACAGAGAGATGAGGTTTAGTTTATTGGTGTCCATCAATGCATGGCTTACGCATCATTTTTACATGGAGCATTTCAAATGAGCAAACTATACCCTTGGCTGTGGATACCACTATGTGGTATAAATGAAAGCCACAGTCATTATATAATTATTCAGAATACATCTACAACCAGGAATATAAAACAAGAAAATCATGTTCTTGATTTATACATTTTATTTTCCTGTGTTTAATTAGTTATTTTATTCATTTATTGATGTAAATTTATGTACTATAGACTTGCTTCTAAAAGTATAAAGAACGTTAAAGAATATTAGCTAATGTATCTTAACCTCTCATACTTAGAAGACTGATAGTTCACAGAAAATGTATTTGGTTATATTATAGCTCAGTAAATAAATTATTGCCTTTCTTGTCGCATTTCTATCTTAAAATATCTTGCTCAAACATAGGAATATGATTTTCAATAGTCTTCAGTTATTATAATAAATGAATAAACACGATAGAAAAAACAAGTAATTGTCAAAATGCCAGGTACAATTTTAGATGTCCGTTTATGTACATTAATAGTTAATGTCTTCAACTTAATAAGTTCTATAATAAAAGTTTTAAATGATCAAAACGTTTCTTTTAAAAATTCAATGGAAACAAGTAATTCTTAATGATTGTTGTTGATTTGCCCTTTAAAGTTAATAACACTCTTTAATGCACTATTATTACAGAATGCTACCCTAGGAGAATTATTTTTTTTTTTATTCTCCTATAAACTCAGAAAGTACAGTATAAAGTTCACACTGTGCCATCTGCTTGAGAAGACTTCTTGCAAAGTTTGCAGAACATCTCCATCATTCACGCTCACACAGGGGACTGTCATATCATTAAGCATTTTGGTGTCAGCAATTTAGGTGTTGAAGTTTTATTTTTTTACAGATCTTTTCCAGTCTACTTATCCATGAAGGGTAGGTGCAGAGAAAACAGGAAACATCAGAAAACATATTGTCACTGTAGGGTGTGAATAATGATAGGAGACCAGCAGAGCTTAACTAGCCTCTCTGCAGCCCTGCTCATTCCAGGATGCTAAAAGTATAGTGAGCATTCTACCAAAAAAATCATCTATAAGGTTACACTATTAATTGCTCCCCTGACATTTTCTCCACTTGTTAATTGTAATGGTTGATTGAGTGATGTGTATCGCTATGCATGAACACTTATTTTAATTCATTTATTAGTTTGAATTTTTCAAGGGTAAATGCAATGGAAGGTTTAAACAGTACATATAAACTGATTACCTCAACAGAGATAACACGAAGTCTCCAAAAGTTTTCAGATGGGAAGATTCTACTTTCCTGATGCTCACTGTTGCTCTACTGTGTGCTTGTTCGGACTGTCGGTTGCCTTTTTCAGCATTCCATGTACTGCTCAGGTAAATACACATTTAAGAAAGCACACACGTGTGGACATATCATCATCAAAGATCCCGTTAAGCATTTACACCAGGGGACAGATTTACTAAGCTGCGGGTTTGGAAAAATGGAGATGTTGCCCATAGCAACCAATAAGATTCTAACTGACATTCTTTAGTATGTAATAGGAAAGTGAGAGATAGAATCTGCTGTCCACTTTTTCAAACCCGAGGCTTAGTGAATCTAGCCCCAAGAGTGAAGCAGTTGAAAGTCAAAGGCCGAGATTCAGTTTTTAAAGATAAGAGAGGAAAAGTTACACCTGGGTAAAACCATATTGATTTCAGAGGGTTGAAATATCATCTGTTCCATACAGTATTATAGTTGAGATGTGATGTTTCCCAGCTCAAGTCTGAATAACAGTGTAATAGTGAAGCTGGTAAGAATCTGTGTGCAATAAGCAAAAGCAAAGTATTATCCCCACATGCATAGAAAACAATTAATTTGACTAAAGCAGTTGCAATTGCATATTTTGAAACTGGTCTCTGGATGTATAAGCAAAACTTTTATTCAACTATACCTATGCAATGTCACAATTGAGTAAGAATGTTATTTATATGTCACACCTGTTTTTCTTGCATGTGCATTTTCAAAAATATACACGCACACAATTAATAATTTGCAGAATCTTGATAAAATTTAGCCTCTACTTATACTAAATGGTGATTTAAGGGTTGCAAGTGGCACTCATGTAATGCAGGGATAATACTGTCTGCTTTTGCCTCAGTACTAGACAACTTTAATTGACACAATATTGAGAGTTGAGCACATACATACAGAGGATGTTTTATTGACAATATATCAACAGGAAACAGTTATCAAAAAGAGTTGCTAAACATGATTCTTGTATATTTGCTCATAAGCTTAGAAAAAGTGATAGAGAAATATTTGTTTGTGTAAGGGATGTAGTTTTTGCTACAAAAATAATAGTTATTTAATTAATAGTAGAAAAACCCACTAACATTTAGGGCAAATAAAAAATACCCAGGTGTTTATACAGTTACTAAGGGCCAACGTCTTTAGGAATTATAGGAATGCAGCAAGTTAATCACTTGACACAGGAAATTTATATCACTAAATTTAAATATCATTTAAAAGATAAAAAGGAAAAATATGTTAATATTATTTAAATTAATTGATATAATAGCTCTTGTAAATCAGTTTTATTTTACCTGACCTTGACTACCTCTCCTGCCATAAACCTTCTACTCAACCAGCCTATCAGTTCTATACCTGTTATAATATGCAACCAACTTTGTTCAAACTATATTGATTACTAAATTAACTAATTTGAGAGTTTTGGGTTATAAAGTGTTAAATAAGGTCATTAAAGTAGATGTAATTTACCATTCACCAAGCAAGTGATATTGAAATATTCTTGGACAGCTACATGTAAAAATTATATTGTCATACAGGCTGATTTTCCTTTCGCAACTTGAAATGTGTAACCGTAGAGGTGAAATCCTGTCCCACTACAGTGTAGCTCACTAATAAATCAAAACTTGAAGTGAACTTTAGCAGGAGCCATAAACTCTCCATTTATCATTATTAAAGATACGTCAACAAATGTGAAATTGATTTATAGTTGGTAATTTAGATTATGAATTGGTTCAGATACAGGGAAAAAATATTCATAGCACCATACACATCACATAGTTTTCTAGTCATTAGGAATTAATGACTCAGAAAACAGTCTGGAAAGATATTATGTAGATTTGGTTGATTTGAAGTAGGTTTATATATTTTTCAATGGCTTGAAATACTTACTCTGTAGCTATTGTTGTTGTGATTTGTGTACCTGGTAACCAGTGAAAGTCAGGTCATAATATTGCAGTCTAAGGGCCAGATCCAGAGCTACGTTTCTAAAACCTTTCCAAACCCTACCTTAACTTTACACAGCGTAACTACTGACGTACGTATAGGCCTCACGTACCTAACTGACTAAGCACGCCCATACTGTACGATTAAAATGCCTCACCTCGCCTCCGAAGCGTAAGTATGGGTGTCGTATAGCTGGCACGCCCCTTCATGCGTTGTTATGTTGCTCAGTGGCAAACACAGGATTTTGAAAGTAATAGACGTATTTCCAATACGTGTATTACATGTGGGGTATATTAGCATAGCTGCAAACATTTTGGAGCCAGAAAACGCGGCAAATAAGCTCTGCTGCGTCCTACCCCAGCTCTGCTCCTGACCCGCCCACACTGTCATACTGCACGAGGCAAAAATTACCTCTAGTGTGTATCTGTGTGTGTATGTGTGGGAATTAGACTGTAATGTGGCAGAGGTTGATGTGTGTAAAATTGTGAAGAGCTACTTAATATGATGCACCGTTAAAAAATAAAACATGTAAAATCACAATACTGATAATATGGTCGTACTATCTGACTGCCAAGACTTAAGACGTCCATTAACATTCTCTGTGAGAGCAGGACGTTTATAAAGTAGAAAATAAAATAAATTCTACATTAAGGAATTGCTTTGGTTATTGGCTGTAACAAGTCCTGTTCTGATATTTTTTTTATAGGTGATTAATAAGTTACTTCTTTCACACAGTAAAATAGTAGTTTTATATTAAAGGAACATAATAGTAATAGCAGTATACAATGCATTAGTAGAGCACGAGCACATTACACAATGTACAGAGCCTGTGTTAGTGTATAAGCACTGTTGTATTTGTAGTGACCCATTCACCATTCCCACCTGCTTTCCTATTGCAGCACAGGCCATGACCATATTCTACCATGTCAGTACGGATCACATGGCCGCTAAGCCATGCCCCTTTCACGGCACCCACGAAGCCACGCCCCTTTTAGAATTTTCACCTTTTTTTGCACATTCAATTTTTTTTTTCATTTTTAAATCTGGGGGGTGGGGGGTTTCTGGGCAACCAGAAACCCCCCTGGGTGTGCCACTGCTGCTGATACGTGACTGGCCCATAAGCTCTGAGTTATGTGGTGTAACATCTGCCACTCGCAGTAAATACAAATGTGTTATTTTACGTCAGCGGCTCGCTTAAAATCACTTACGTGCGTAGTTCTGAATCTACCCCTTATTGACTAGAAATGTATAGGTTCCTTCTACCCAAATATTACAAGTGCATTTCCATATGGTCATGTTTATAGCTTTATCTATTTTAAGACATGGGGTTGGATCTAGAACAACGTCTGCCGCCCATAATACGTCCATCAGATGCCAAAAATAGCTAGTGCGCATAAGTAGTAACTTATTCACGAAATCTACGTAACGTTTCGTCAACCTTTAAGTCACTACACAACCTGTTAGATGTCCCCTCCGTCACTAAACAAACTATTAGATGTTCCCTGAATCAATAAATAAATAAATTAGATGTCACCACAATACATTTTAGCAAAAAATTGTCCCCAATCCTAGTTTATTTTTAAAAATTCTGGCCTGTATTAGAAAATTCCAAATATAATGCTGACATAGTTGTTACAAATGATACGCTCCCTGTAATGGAAAAAAACACATTTATAAATACAATGTTACAATAGTTTCAGCTTGTACTCACTGTTCCGGAGTCTTTTGTCTGACAATCAGCTGGTCTTCTGCTCCGAGTCATCGGCATCCTGGCTGGGCTTGCCATGACGTCCTCCCTCTTCTTGACGGTCCCTCCGGCGAATGACTTATGTCATGCCAGGGGCCTCTTTTATAATCTCGGCCACGTTATCACAACTGAGGATGACGTGGACGAGATTATAAAAGAAGGAACATCTAATAGTTTGTTTAGTGACTGAGGGGACATCTAATAGGTTATTTATTGATGGAGGGGACATCTAATGGTTTGTTTAGTGATGGAGGGGACATCTAATAGGTTATTTATTGATGGAGGGGACATCTAATAGGTTGTGTAGGGATGGAGGGAACATCTAATATGTGCATTACTGACGGAGGGGACGTAGCATTTACATTAGGTTACGGAGGGCATATATTTTGAGTATAACAGGAACGGAGACATTAACCCTTGGCAAGCTGTCGCTTAGGGTACTATAAGGCAAATCATGCCCTGCAATACATGGGCATGTTGTGCCTTATAGAACTATATGCAAGCAGCATGTTAAGGGTTATTAATACAACAATCTTGTACTTTTAACACATTTAGAATTAAAAATCAGTAACCCCACATATATTAGGGGTATATAATAAGCAACGCTGTGCCCCAAAAATGCTGTGG
Organism: Limnodynastes dumerilii; assembly: GCA_011038615.1. Classification (NCBI taxonomy): domain Eukaryota; kingdom Metazoa; phylum Chordata; class Amphibia; order Anura; family Limnodynastidae; genus Limnodynastes; species Limnodynastes dumerilii. The sequence continues at coordinate 11,788 of WWET01005918.1, forward strand.
TCAGAGCTCAGAGCACAGCATGATCTTAGTTCTTGATCTTGTTCAGTATTATCTTCACTTGTCTTTAACCTGCAAGCACAAACTACTAAAAGGAAATGAGAGATGTAAATTAGTGTGTATTGAAAAATGTGCCTCGGGTATGATTGTGTTGATTGAACTAGGAACATTTTTTATAATCTCTTAAAACCAAGCAATGATCTCTTTAAGAGCTCATCAGAAGGTGCTAACCAGACTGTAGTTAATAATTCACACTCTGTTAATCGGTGCAGCTATCTAAGTAGACAGATGAGAACTAATATACATGATACTAGTGGTAAAATAATTGTAAGCTGATTCTGTGAAAAAAGAATAATTGTCCAATGTTATAAAATATCATTGAGGACAATAGAAGATTATCACTACTTAAAATGTGACACTAAAACACCCTGTAGTTTAGCAAGTCACAATTAAGGTTTAACCTCTTCCATAACTGCCCATATTGTCAACTGCAATAACATTGCATTAAATTGAAATCTAAACATTGAATAAACATAATGCACATTTCCTTAAATCACATACAGAGCTTAAAAATTTGTGATGATCTCTCAAAAATTCTTCATGTGTTTACAGTAACTAATTAGAGCTTGTTCAGTGTAATAGAGATTGAGGTTAGAAGTGGAGGATTATCCATTATTAAGCAAAGCAGAATGGAACAGTTACCCAGGGCCTTTGCACAACATTATCAGTCAATAGTTAATTACTCTTACTGTTCTCTGTAGACTAAGTTTTATAAATGTCCCTTGGGCTTTGAAAAAACATAATTGTTGCTCATCTTACCTACAGTAATAAGATTGTAATAGGTTATTGAACAGGTTTATATCCATCATTTATTAGCTTTGCCTATAATTGTTTGTTCAAACTCACTTTCCTTTCTCATTTTTTATCATCTTTTAACCTTGGCCCTTTTTGCAGTTTTTACAATGTTTATAGCAAAGAAATATGTGGTGTTTTTTTATCCTACAACACCAGTTGAGTAGGTCAATGTAATAATGAACCTTTGTTTATGTATTGAAAAATGAAAAGCATAAGTAATAATTTTACGGAACATGACCAGGAAATGTCATAGTTCTCTAACTCAAATACAGTGCAGCAACTTGACAAACTATAGCTGTTGATAGCAACTCCTATAATCATATAAGTGTCATTGGCAAGGCCATTGGTGGGGGCATTACTAGATAAATATACCACTTATATGTACTCTCTCAAACAAATATGGCTCTGTGGGCAAGATCCAGACCTAAATGCTTGTTACGTTTCACCGCGTAATGTGTTTACGCTAGCATATTTTCTATGCACTCCCCTAGGCACTCCCTTCGATCGTACATACTTTAGTCGTTTTACATACATATACATGTAGCATATTATACTGTATTAGAATATCAGTACATGAATAGGAAGGGCTGTGGGTCCATAAAAAACTATGCAGTTTAATAGACTTAAATAAAGGTAATGAAATATTAAAACACAATGGCCCTGATCCAGATCTAAGCACAAATAATAGCTCATCCTGCGTAGTGAATGGGACACCTGGATAGGAAGTAAGTAACGGTAGGTGGTGTAAGGGCCCAGCACACCATGCTCTCTGCTGCTACATCTCCAAATACACTCTGCAAGTGCAGGGCTACATAATGTGTTTAAAGAGCTACAAACTGGTATAAACAGAACGGAAGCGTCAATTGTATTGTTTACATTCAAAAGCAATGAAAAAACTAATTTACAGGAAAATATGAAAATAAAAAAAAAATGTAATACAGTACTAAAAAAAAATAAACACCAACCTCACAATACACTAGCAGCAATTATATTTAGTTTAATGTATATTGCTAGACAATAATCATGTGCAGTAGCAAATCACGCAGAGAAACATCATGCCTGCTGGCGTACGCTCAGATCTGGATCGGGGCCACTGTATCCTCTTCTGCTTTAATATTTAAGATGTTAGTATATGGCCATAACATCACTTAGGTAGAAACTGCAAAGTGTTGACTGTAATTAAATGTCTAGTTTGAAACGGTCAAATATGTACAGTTCTACACAATATATCCCTCTCACTCTCACCCACCCTCCCAGGGGCGTCACAACTTTTTTGGGGGGATGGGGAGCGTGAACGCTTTGAAATGTAGCGTGGCTAACCCATTGTGGGCGTGGTCAAGTCATTGGGGGGTGGTCAACCCAATCATTTGTATCAAGCTCCCCCCAGGATCCCCATCATGTCTTTCTAGCCACCCAGTACTTCCATCATGTGCCATTAGCCCCCTCCCCCAGTACTCCCTGCCTGACATGTACATTTTATGGTCCTCTAATGTGTAGGCTGTCCTGTGTGTGTGGTAAAGTAAGTGAGTTGACTTCTACTAGTCCTAGTTTCCTGGGCCCGGAAAGAGAGGGGGCCCGGGATAGCTCCAGACCTCCTCTCTGTCCTGCCCAGGACACTAGGAGAAAAATGGCCACATATACTTTATTTGTTGGCAGAGGTCTGAATGCAATGCGCACCAGACCTCTGCAATGTAGCACCGAAGGTCCGCGGTGCTTTGTGTGTTGCTTACTTACTTCTTTTGATAAAGATTTCGAAACGTGCGTCAAGCCTCTCTTTGCATCAGCGGTGCTCGTGTGCACCGGGACACTGAACCAGTGAGCCATTATGATACCTCTGCCAGCCTCCATTTAGTGAGTATAGGGATAGATACTTACCCAGGACAGGGGAAGCGCGGTCAGTGAGGCCGCTAGTTTTGTAGGTCAGGGTCAGTCTCATGCTCTAGTTAGTTTGGCTGCCTCTTGTTCACCTACTACAGACGCACGGATGCTCGCTGATAAGTACCTTCTTTCGTTGCTATCACACTGATCCTGTCTATTTCTGTACATGCAAGTTCTTTTCTTCCCATTCACCTGTATACATTTGCCACATATATGCTGTGCATGAATTAACATAACATTGGTCTTAAAATATCTAATGTTACGGCTCAATATACTTGTATATTCGGTTTGCATGAATTTATAGTTGTAACTTGATACTTGCAATTATTTAATTGAGAATTTGAAACTATTGTAACTCTTTGATTGAGAATGTGAAACTACTTGATACTATATTTGCTCATGTTAGTTGCTACTATTATGTCATAATAAACTTTGTTATATCTTTAACGGACTGAGGAGTGCATTTTAAGGGATTCTAGTGTGATTGATTATCATCAGTCATTTTTCTCTTCTTTGTACATTTTAAGAATCCTAAATAGCACCCTTATTATTATATTTATTTTTCACTGTGCAACAACTTTTTTCTTTGTGTACTTTATTAAGTAGCCCTGTCCTGTATCAGTAACAGTGCATCTACAGTAAAACATGCTATGGACAAAAATGTATAGATTTCTCTAGAACAAATATAAAAACAAATAATAAGCTACCACGCTTTAGTAACAGTTATTATATATTCTATTTTACCTGATTTCATTGAGACGCAAATGAAAAACGTGATATCATATTGCTTACAACTGACAACTAAATAAGAAAGTATATTTTATATTTTACTCTACAAGATAAAGATTTAGTTTACTAATATTTTAATTAAACTGTATTTTTCTTTGAATGACTGCTTCAGCTTTTCTTTTAAACTTTTTTTTTCTCCAAGGTGACTCATTTAAACCGTAATGTTATTTCCTTAGTCTGCAGTTCTACCTGCCATTGATTCCTGCTTGCAGCTTTTTACCCATTTAACAATTTGTTTTATTTGATTCTGTTTGCATAGAACTCAATAAGTGCCCTTCTCATATGCCTCCTCGCTCCAGTACTAGTTATTATTCTTCCTTGAAGTGGGTGGATATAGTTGTAACTAGATAGGTGCCCTGGACAGATAAAAAAAATGATTGGTGCCCTGAGGGGAACAACTTTCTTCCAGTGGCAGTGCAGAGAAGATCAGTTTCCTTGTCTATTAAATAAGTTTATGTTTATTAAATTTAAAATAAGGACACTTAAATATTTTGTTATGCTTTTCAAGTCACATAATGAGGTTCTTATATTGTTGCATATACTTTAAGATGTTCTATACCTATGCTTAGTTACTATTATTGATCTCAGCTCTCACCAGTACACCCTCTTACATATTTTGCAAGCATCTCTTTTGCTTTTTTCACCTCTCCATCTTGTTCTTTAAACCTCCCTATCTTATGTTTTGCAGCTTCCTATCTAATCCTCTTCATCTCCCCCACTTTTCCTCCTTAGCCTCCTCCCTCCATCTACTCTATTTCTTCCACTCTTGTTCTCTAGCTCACTCTTTTCTTTC
>WWET01005918.1:21574-36544 GCA_011038615.1 Limnodynastes dumerilii
GGAGACATGATGGGGATACTGGGAGGGGGACCTGGAGACATGATGGGGATACTGGGAGGGGGACCTGGAGACATGATGGGGATACTGAGGGGGGGGGGAATTAATGGGCATTTTTTTTCCATCTTTATGATGGGGTTTTAGACTAGTATGTAATAAAAAATAAGTGTTAGAATCTGATTGGTCACCATGGGCAATATTCCCACTTTTCCTTTCTCGCAGCTTTGTAATTCTGGCCCCAGGACTCAGATGTAGGCACTTCTGTTAGATTTGTGCATTAAGTGCAATTATAAAGAGTATAAACAATACTATGTAGCTACTTATAATTGTGTGATATTGATAGCTGATTTTACTTAAGACCTCTATAAGCGGAACATATATGATTTATTTTATATTTGGGACAGCCCTCTAGATTCAAATTTTCAGTTTGTAAATAGTTTAAATCAAACTAATTAACCTGTACTTTTTACTCCTAGGAGATAGACTTCTTAGATATTTTTATTAAAATTGTTGATGGTCAAATTACCACTCAGACTTACATGAAACCAGTTGACAACAACAATTTTATTATTTTTGAGAGTAACCATAAAAAACAAAGGATCTCCAATATTCCATATGGACAATTAAGATGCCTCAGGAGAAACTGTTCCTCTATGGAGCTATTTTACCACAGGCGGAGGGTCTCTATCCTTTAGGGAGATATCGGACCTGATTTAGAGTAGCGCATCCGTGTAAAAATCACACGGATGCGCTGTGTTTTTGTTGCACTGCGCATGCGTCAAAGCGCAAGGAAGTCGTATTGCTAACGGAGTTTAGTTTATCCGCCAGCATACGATTCCGTGAGCTAAAAGGGGTGTTCCAGAATATTTAAATGAGAAAAGTAGAGCTTTTCTCATTTAAATATTCCGTGCACAGCAGTCCGGTTGCTGCTTAACAAGCCCTACGCTTCCACCATCTTAGGGATGGTGTAAGTGTAGGTGCAGCTCTCCGAAGCTGTAAAACAAAAAAAACAAAAAAAAAAAGTTTCTAAGTTAAAAAAATTAACCACTTCCCCCGCCTGCTCCGCCGCTGCAACCTATGTAAAAAAATAAATAAATGAAGTACGGCCCGACAGGGCATGCTGCCGCAAGTAGAACTACAAGCACAAGCATGCCGTTGAATGACAAGGCATGCTTGCGCTACTTGAACTACTATCGGCAGCATGCCCTGCGACAAATGGCGTGCCATGGACATTACTTAAAATTTCCAAATAAATACTCTTCCCACATGTGTACATACAGAAAAAAAGAAAGAAAGAAAGAAAATAAGTCATACATCCCTGTGCCCTTCATTAATAAAAAATACTGTGCCCACACAATTCATTTAGTAAACATGCCCACATGTGCACCAAAACACAATACAGAAATATTAGTACAAGATCCCTGTCCCTTGTAAAAAAAAAAAAAAAACAGTATGCAGATACTAAAAATATTAAAAGTGTCCCTCAAAAATAAAAATATATATATATACAAAAAAAGAGCCCAATATAATTGTCCTGAAATACAATGTCAAAAAATGCCCATAAAATTGCCCAAAAAATATTTAAAAAATACTTATCTGCTCTGATGGGGGTCTTGTAAGCTTTTATCCGGGGGATTGTCCTTGGCAACAAAAAAATCCCTATAGAGACGATGCAAACTATGTCCTGCATGCAGGACATTTCGGTGCTAATAACAGTTGTACTGTCATTTAGGTATACTTATACCCTCTGCCAGCGTGGGAATCTTGGGAAATATCATGATGTAAATCGTTATTTTCCACGCTGGCAGAGGATATAAGTATACCCCAATGACAGTACAACTGTCATTAGCACCAGGATGTCCTGCATGCAGGACATAGTTTACGTCGTCTGTATAGGGGTTTATTTGTTGTTGACTGAACAGAGGTATTTAAGGGAAGTTCTTTATTTAGCAGTTTTACATATCTCCTGATGAAACCACGAGATTCACGTAGTGAAACGCATTGAGCTGTTAAAAGTTTTCACTTAGTCTACCACTGAACTGCAATACCACTGAGATCAGCTATACGGAAAATTTATGTGGACATTCATTCATTCATTCATTCATTCATTCATTCATCAAACTGGCTGGGTAACATCAAGCTCTTAGGATTGGGAGGACAAGAGACTGTGGGGTAATCCATCCGGATCAACTAACCCTGCACCCCGGACGGCTAGACGGAGTGACTTAAGTTTGTGCAATTCACTAGTGTCACGCTTACCAACCGGGCAGGAGTTTTTAAGTGTTCTGCTGAAACACTGATTATCTTGGAGAAAATATGTATTTTTTATATTTTGGTTTAAATTTTTATTTATTTTTTATTTCTATTTATTTTTTAACTTTTATTTATTTTTATTTTTGACCTCTGTCTGTTTGTAGCACACTTCATTTAATAAATTTGAGAAAAGCATACATTTTGTCCATATGATTATATACTTAAGGGATAAATATCTGACTCCGCCGTTGAGAGACTTCAAATGCGATAATCCTCTAGAATGAAACAGCATCAATAATTTGTTACACCTGGACACTGATCATCTATATAAAACTAGCTCATCCAATCTTCTCTACTACAGCTTGAGAAAGGGACCCGGCTTGGTCCTGAAACGCGTCGCTTGCTTCCTCTTCACATGGACCCAGATACCTTGCAGTTCAACTTTGAATATGCAGCCTCCTCTCTGTACCATCGTCTGACCATCTACCCAGGATTGTCGCTCACTAAGGGAAGTGCGGTGCCCTCCGGGGGACTGGAGTCTCCGTGATTGTCTTTTCCATGTACTTATGTAAGTGTTTCATGGTCCTTCTTCCATTTCTTATGATATTGATATGTATAAGAGCATGTCTATCAGTATAGACAATTTTATGAGTTTCTAAAATGTGATTTTTCTGTATATATTTACTACTAGTGTCTCATTAATACACGTTTTGGTTCATTTAATTATTGGCCTATTACTGTGAAGGTAAAATAGGGTGAATTATACCCGTTCAGGTTTATTGCTGTATTTCTGCAAAATATAAATTTTAGATTTATTTATTTTTGGGTGTGAAATTTTATGAATTGTGCTAAATGAACCCTTGTGGTTCTTACAATCTGGGACGCAGATCCTTCTCTTATGCATTTATTGTTGCCAAGTTTTTAGCAGGATAACCCTTGAAGTGGTTACTATTTTTATGTTCTGTCTGAACCCTTGTGGTTCTTACCTTTCAGTACGCAGTTTTAATTGTATTTGTGTTTTTATGTATTAAATGATCTTGCACCATGGAGCGCTTTAATTTTGTTTCTTCCATATAGTATCAATTATAAACCGGATTAAGGATCTGATTATCTTAAAGGAGAGCAGAGCGGTCTCTAAAATTGTTGGATCTGGGCTCAAAAGTTAAACCTAGAGTTTCCATTTAATTTGGACATTACTAGAAATATCTGGCTCCGAATAATAGAGCACGCCCAATCCTAACTATATATATGACTGCATAGAGCTATTTAAGGGAAGTTTATTTAGTAGTTTTACACATCTCCTGAGGAAGCCATGAGATCCATGTAGTGAAATGCGTTGAGATATTTCAAAGTTTTCACTTTTACGGTCTTAGTCTACCACTGAACTGCAATACCGCTGAGAGATCAGATGTATGGAATATTTCTGTGGGCATTCATCCATTCATTCATTCATTCAACAAACTGGCTGTGTAACATCAAGTTTTTAGGAGCCAACGTGAAAGATTGGGAGGACAAGAGTCTGTGGGGTAATCTCTCCAAATCAACTAAGCCTGACCAATCTAATATTTAAAACCCAGCCATTAAACTATGTGTGAATACAGTTTGCAAGGAAATGCTTGTCAACAATTTATTCCAATACAGCTTTCAAGCCCCTCATAGTTCCTGGATTAACCAACTTCCATTTTAATTGGGTCATTTTGGTGTTACATACTCACATTGCGGTTATTTGTGGTTTTACATTCAGCAATTCATGTGATTTTTTTTATGATATGTTAATAAAGTGTGTATGATTTGAAACAACAGGTGGTTACCCTTCACTTTTATCCTCAAGTACCTAGCGCTGTCCTATAATCCTTATTCCTTTAATCATTATCATTGTGGCAAGGGCAAAGCAACAGGCAGGCAACAAGGAGGCTTTTGATACAAGACAGTCTAGATCACAGCTTAGTATCAAGAAACCTTAAATAATCAACAATTGATGCCTCCCCCACCTCTCTCAACATCCACACTGAATTAAAGGATTATACAATGATATTGAGAAGGGGACATAAGTTTTTTTTAAATGGAATTGTAGAATTGGCTTGTCTATAAAACTTCAACCTCTGGATTCTTAAAGCAACAACATTGGTCGTTAGAGGTGCCCCATTCAACTTGCCAGACCAACACCCCCAGCTTTACTTCTTCTGCACAACTTATGATGTTTGAGGAAGCAGACCAGGACACCGTCATGGGACAGGCAACCTAATTCCCTTTAGTAGGATGCACCTCTGATAAACTGATATTTATCCCCACAAGTACGAGTGCTTAAAAAATAGAAGTGTTTATAGTTTATTTTATTCAATGACCAAAAAAGTGCAGGAACAAGAGATAAATATAAATCAAATCAATATTTGGTGTTACCATCCTTTGCCTTCAAAACAGCATCAATTCAAAGTCAGGGATTTTGTAGGATTATAGTCAGGTGTATGATTAACCAGTCATACCAAACAGGTGATAATGATAATCATTTTCAGATATAGTTTAAACGCAGTCATTAACTGAAACAGCTGTGTTTAAGGCTTAAAACTGGGTGAGAAACAGCCAAACTCTGCTACAAAGGTGAGGTTCCTGAAGACCACTTCATGTCACAGTTCATACTTTAGAGAACAACAAGACCCAAGGTAGTTATACTGCATCAGCAATGTCTCTCCTAGGTGAAGATTTCAAAGAAAACTGGGATTTCAAGATGTGCTGTTCAAGCTCTTTTGAAGAAGCACAAAAAAACCTGCAGCATTGAGGACCATAGACACAGTGGTCAGCCAAGGAATTTTAGTGCAGCAGATAAAAGACAGATCTTGCTTACTTCCCTTTGAAATCAGATGTCCAGCAATGCTATCATCTCAGAACTCGCAGAAACCATTGTGCCAAAAAGCCATAATTTCGATGTGGAAACAAGGCCACGTGATTCAACTATGCATGAAAACATAAGAACTGGGGTGCAAAAAATGGCAGCAGGTGCCCTAAATTGTCAAATTTTTAAATATTGGGGTGTAACAAAAGGCAGTTTGTTTGCCAAAGAGCTGGAGAGTGGTAGAATAATGAGTTTCTACAGGCAACAGTGAAGCATGGTGGAGGTTCCTTGCAAGTTTGCAGCAGCATTTCAGCAAATGTAGCTGGTGATTTGATCAGGATAAATGGTGTCCTCAATGTTGAGAAATATAGGCAGGAGCTTAACCATTTTGCAATACCATCAGGAAGGTGTCTGATTGGCTCCCAATTTATTATGCAGCAAGACAATGACCCCAAACATACAGCCAATGGGCCAGATCCAGACCTACGCCCACTAGCGTATTTACCCTCACTGTAGTCATAAAACCGCTGTTTTACATGTTCTGTGCATGCGAACAGCAGATGTTACGACCAGAAACTTTGAGCGTACTTACGAGACTACGTTCAACAGTGTAACTACAAACAAAGGGGCATGCCAGCCATATGACACCCGTAATTACGCTTCAGAGGTGGAGTGAGGCATGTAAATCGTACAATGTGGGCGTGCTTATGTGCGTAAGTACGTTCAGCCATTACAGCCAACAGCAGTTACGCTTGGAAAAGTTAGGGTAGGGATTGGCAAGCGGAAAACTGCAAAAAAACGTATGACCGAGGGGAGTGCCGAGGGGAGTGCATAGGAATTCCGAAAGTGTAAATACACTACGCGTTTCAAACTGAACGTAGGTCTGGATCTGGCCCAATGTCATTAGGAACTATCGTCGGCATATAGAAGAGTAAGGAGTCCTGGAAGTGATGATATGGCCCCCACAGAGCCCTGATCTCAACATCATCGAGTCTGTCTGGAATTACATGAAAAGTCTTTGACCATGCCTATATCTTCAGAAGATCTATGGTTAGTTCTCCAAGATGCAACCTCCCTACTAAGTTTCTTCAAAAAATGTGTGCAAGTCTATCTAGAGAAATTAATAGGGAGGGAAACAAATTTCAAAGAGTAAAAAAAGCTTTAGAAGGCACATTATATAATCTCTGCCCCCTTCAAGCCCCACTCATCCATCCCGTTTGTATTCTTTTACACATTAAATTATCTCCCTGGTGACTGACGCAGGTGAGGCCCAATCGGTTGTTCATTTCTCTCATGCCTATACGGTACTCACTTTTCCTAATCTTTTTAGTAAATTAAGGTTTTAACAATTTATCATATCACATTCTGTAATATTTTATAAAGAAGAAAATGTGTAAATGATTCGGCCAACTAATAACTATAAGGGAATAAAAGAAAATGCTCTAGAAGGAGCTTAGACTATATAAAAGATTAATCACCTGTACTGTAAAAGTCTGTATATAGCAACCAAGAGGACAGAACATAAATGTATCTGTAAGCTCATTCCATTAAGAAAATCAATTTTATTATTATAGTTAACAAAGATAAATAGAAACCTTTTTGAAAATAAAAGTCACCGTATAGTCCTTCATCCTACATTTTCAGTAACAACAAGCATATATCTGAGCGTGATAATGAAAATGTGGCCACAAAGCTGAGTGCAAGTGTTCCATTAATATCCCTTTATTGTTGTGGATAACTTGGCATGATTACAACAGCAAAACAAACAATATCAGACTAAACTAACATATGTAACTAACCACTGCCTCAGGTTAGGTAGCAATATGGGCATCAAAGCACACAATTACTTCAGAAGCAAGAAGACACACAAGGCCCTGGTTTAGAACTACAAATCACACGCATGCATGCATCCTTAACCAGCTGATAAGCAATACACTCCAATGGCAGGGTTACTGTGCTGCATTTGCAAGTGGGTATGCCTTGGTATTACAATATACAATAAAGACATGTTAAGAAACTGTGTTCTGGTCCAAACTACCAAGCCATCCCCATTTTATGTTCACACGAGTCTGAGAAATTAAAGTTCTGTAGGGTTTGGGCATTAAAGTCTTTCTGTGCAAGGGAAAAGTTTAACAGTTTAATGCTTAGTTGCATGGATATTGTGGATTTCTGGCATGCATGCTTTGATTGAATTACCGATTAGAATCAGAATCAGAATCAGAATCAGATTACACCCAGATTAACCTTTCTTTTCCTCACTTCACTTTCTTAATTTGTTTCCATATGGATTCAAATGTATTAAATGTTAAACTTACAAAAAATATTATTCTCTATTGATCATTTCCATTCCAAACGTTTGGCATCATTTAACAACCCATATGATTATAATACTTGTATATGTTACTCACAACTACACTCAGTAGTCAGTATTGGCTGGAGACAGACCCGGTTTTAGTGAGCAGACAAATCACTACTATATGGTTAAGCTGAGGGCAGTACTATGAACTGGGGATATTTCCATGGGATTAAGGTGGGGACACTACTAGGAGGTTAAGCTATTGGCAATATTACTGAGTCAGTTATATGAAGTTTAAATAAACTGAGGTCCATAAAATAAACTTGGGCACTACTATGTTTTTAAATGAAAGAGGTCACTACTATGGGTGTTGGTACTACCATGTGGTTAAATGAACTGAAAATTTTTCTCTATAAAAGATTTTGTGTAAACCGCTATGCATCAAATAAGGCCTGGGCTGTCAGTCTCCTTACTCAGAGAAAGGACAGCTGATCTTGAAACACGTAAGTCAGCGATCTTTGCAACAGTTCTCCTACCCGCAGCTCTCTGTGACCCGACGATCTACCACCTTCCTAAATTTCATTACTTAAAGTCCCACAGATCGGCTACCTCTACCTGACCAGTCAACGTTTTTTGCAATCTACGTTTGTCATCGATTTTATCATATTTGGTTTATTTATCCTAAAACTAACATATTTCTGCATTCTATCTTGTGTCCCCTTTTCTGTATGAGAATTTGCCTTGGAAGTAAATTTTGAACTTTCATTTAAGTGAATTAAGAAATAACACAAGGAGGAACTAAATGTATGATAATGGCAAACAGACGTTTAATATGGACTCTATTAACTCTTAAGTATCACAAAATGTTGTTATTTTATTTTAGCCACAGGGCCTTCCAAACACACCAACCATTCTTTGTTAGCATATTGTAATTTGGAGGTAGTGGTTGTGGTTTTGGTATGACTGCATCTATCTTCAAGAGCATACCATTTGTAGCCTCTCTCTTTTCCATTCTGCAGGTTGATTGTTCAAATGAGTTTGATATAAATATGTTATATATATGATACAGAGGGAGGGGAAATACATTTTTGATGTGGTAGGTTACCTAAACTTATTGTCCTATTGGTGTGTCTTATATTTATCCCACTACTGTAATGGATGGGACCAATTTGTCCTTCTGTAGGTGACTGATTCGCCCTAAGAATCTATACTGTCCTACTGACATTATTTATTACCTTATGAATACATTTAGTCATGAGTTTATTTATCTGAACATGACCTTATTTGGAAAGATTATGGGCTGCATTTACGAGGATTGTTATCATATGATAAAACCCGTTTTCATGCGAAAACGGGCTTTATCATATGAAAACGAAGATAGCTGTATTTATTGTCAACGCAAATTTAATAATTCACGCCAACACTTTAAATTACGCCATCTGAAGATGGCGTTAGAGTAAGTATTCCTGCAGTCTCCTCATATAGCCCCCTTTTCCTCCCCCTAATAGCTGTTATTAGGGTGAGGAAAAGGGGGGGACATATTGGGTGACCGCTGGAATACAGTTTAGTAAAATACTTTTAACGCAAACTAGAAAAAAAAAATTCACCCCTTAAGTTAATAATTAAATAATATATTTATAAAAAGAAACAAAGAAAATGGTTTTTAAACTTACCTGTCCGTTTGTCGCATCTTGCTTTAATCCCAGCACCTGCGCATTGATTTTGCCTTTCAGGACTTCGCAAACACTGCGCACAAACCGAAACTTAGTTTTCAAGCTGTTACGATGTTAGCGAAAGGCTTATTGACAATCGCGGGACCTCACCGGAGGGGTAAGTATTCGTAAATACTACCCGTGGTCCTGCCAGGCTCACAGTGAAGTGGAGTGAGCCTGGCTACTATAATTAGCGCTCGATGCTATAACTTCCTTCCACATACAGTATTGTCTTTAAACTAGGCCTTATTTATTTAATACTGTCCTCTTTTTTATTTTGAATAACTGACAGATGATCTTTTATATTTAGAAGCATTTATAAAAACATTTATCAAAGTACTTTCAAAATAACCTTGAACTGTAAAAGATTTCATTACATTATCAACTTTATAAAAATGCACTATGGGTTTGTCAATTTTGATAGAAGGAAAATGACTTTAAAATCCTTAAGTGCTTACTTTTAGTATTAAGATCAGTACTACAATCAACTTTTCTCTGTGTACAAGTGTCCTTCTACAACTCAGCTAAAATTTTCTATATCAAATGCAGGGGTAGCGTGATCTGAGAGTAAATGAAACTTAGCAAAATCATTGTTTTATGAGCCAATTAAGACTCTGTGAGGCTGATCCATAGTTAAGAGTAACCAAAAAGGGTGCAAATCTACACCTAGACAATCCATGTTGCAATGTGAATTTTGCAAATTAGTTTTATTTGTCATTTCATGAATGACAAATGCAAATTGGCTGAAGCCCCACTACCTGTCTATCAATGCTACTATAGGGTCAGATTTAGTAAGCTGCGGCTTTGGAAAAGTGGAGATTTTGCCCCTAGCAACCAATAAGATTCTGGATCTCTCTTTCCTATTACATACTAGAGAATGTCTGCTTGAATATGATTGTTTGCTATGGGCAACCTCTGCACTTTTCCAAACCCACATCTTAGTAAATCTGGACCTAGGACTAGTAGCATTGATAGACAGGTAGTGAGGTTTCACCCACATGCTGGCATCTATCTCTTCCTTCGAGATCTCCTTGAGGGAAAAAATGGAAAATCAGCAACCCGGATTTAGGGTTACAAAATATCAAAATTGAGCTGTCCTACAATTCAGCATGGTTTTTCCCAAAAGCATATGTTCTCCCTTTTTGGCTTAGTTCTCCCAACTCTAAATCAGCCCTTGAATGTCAATTATTTAAGGGTCTGTTTAAAATAATGTTATACTTTAAAAGAAAGGTTTTGGAGATACCTACACATTTGCTTCATTTCCACATTTTCTATTACAGTATATTACTCAGCGGGGCAGAGACCTGATTTATACATTTTGCAAACTGTGAAAGGATAATGCTTAAAAGTTATGCCTCATAATGTTGGCAAAATCTCTTTCTCATCTTTCTTCTTTGTCATTCATTGCTGGTGAGCGCTGGAATTGGGAAATGTTAGTATTGCAAATCTACTGTTATTGTTTGTCATTTACCAGAGGTAAATGGTCTCTTAGAAATTGCAGAAGATTTTGTGGCAGTAGGCCAGGTGTTATGTGTAGGATACAACTTAGGTGCCGAAAGAGAGATAAATCAAAGACTGAACACCTAAAGCTTAGAAAAGAAAAATAAACATTTGTTGAACTTAGCTGAGGTTCAGATGTCAATCACACAGGAATGTCACAGGTTGCCAAACTCAAGGAGCTGTGTACTAAGAAATAGGCTTGATGGGATGTCAGGAAAACACTATCCTGACAACAGGTGTCAGGGAAGAGTGCATGAGGAATTCTCAATGAAACAGCGCTGAAGGAAAACCTTGGAAGATTGCTCCTGAACAAAAGGCACCCAGACTGTTATACATGATAAAATAAGTCCATAAGTCCATGACTGGTTAGTAAGTGTCATATATTTCATCATTGGATAGTAAGTGATAATAAAACATTACTGCTTAGTAAGCGATAATAATTGGTTATCAAGTGCTTCATAACCATGCGTGACGTTCCGTTGACACAAAATACATAGCATAATGCTATTATACGTATCATAAGATATAAAAGAAACTAAATGAATAATACTTCAGTACTGCTGCAAATCTTCCTGTCATGGACTCAGGGGTTTTTGGATCTAACTCAGGGTCCCCTGGGTTAGCGGTATAGAATAGGAAGAGAGAGATCCTGATGTAGGCTTTGCTCATTGGTTGAAGCCCAGAATGATAAATGAGGAAGGAACTATGGAGTGAATATGAATGTCCAGAGGTAGAGATCACGGAGAGAGACACAGGAGGCAGAAGCAGTTGATACTGCAATAGGACTTGAAGCAGTTGGGATTGCAATTGACTGAGGCAGGACTTGAAGCAGTTGGGAATTGACTGAGGCGGTTGGGACTGCAATAAGGCTTGGAGCAGTTGGGACTGCAATAAGCTTTTGATGCTGTGTTGGTAATTGTGAATAGCAGATGGAATGTTGAACCTGATAATGCTGCGGTTGAGTATGAGAGACTG
The DNA here is from genome assembly GCA_011038615.1 of Limnodynastes dumerilii. Classification (NCBI taxonomy): domain Eukaryota; kingdom Metazoa; phylum Chordata; class Amphibia; order Anura; family Limnodynastidae; genus Limnodynastes; species Limnodynastes dumerilii. Next base: position 33,138 of record WWET01005918.1, read on the forward strand.
CACCGCCTCTTTCAGATAGAATGCTTGAGCTTGTAATACAGTGGATGATTAAGCAGCACATTTTGGCAGATTGAATGCTGTTACTGATAGTACTGCGGTTTGAATGAATGACTACACCGCTACTGGCAGATAGAATGCTGGAGCTTGTAGTGCAGCTGATGTTTGAGCAGCACATTCTTGCAGATGCACTGCTGCTACACATAGTGCTGCGGCTTGAATAAACAGGCACAGGAATACGTCAGGGTAAACAGGCATAGGTGGATCTATGCCAGTGATTTAAATAGGGAGCGCTTTACACCTATTGGCTGCCAGGTAACTAGGGAGAGAATGCAAACACACGGTTGGTGCAGAGCTGGAAACCCTGTGATCCTGGGCTAGGTGGTTCATTCATTAATGAACCACCTAGGTCTGGATCACATATCAGCCAGAACTTAGGAAATGCTAGGGATGCATGACAGAGCAGGCCACGCGAGACCAGAAACTCAGGAAATGGCTGCGTCTTACCTTGTAAGTCCTGCCCTTTTTGACACCTTCCTAATTTGACAACATTCTAAAGCTGAATAACAAAAGCCTGGGTTAAGGTTATCTACTATTACAAATCAAATTATTTTATTTTGAGCAGTATTAGATCATTGGGAACAGACAACAACAATTACGATTACAGTCATAGCTTTAAAAGTTTCAAATCACTTGCTGTACAGTTTAGTGGGCAGAATGTGGTTTGAAGTGCGTTTTAATGAAACTGCATACTCTGGCGAGCTATTCTGGTCTGTAAAATCAAAAACAGTTTGTATAACCCTAATAAAGTGTCACTTACATTTCTTCTCATCCTGACACACTCCATGGTTTAGATATGCCCTTTAGTTTTTGCCCTTTTGATCTCTGACATGTGTAGATATTGTCCTATTGTACTACAAAGTACGCATCCAGGAGCTGTCTCTCTCTCTTTGACTTCCTTTCAAGCAAAATGACCTCCAATAGCCCTTCCTTCATTCTGACTTAGACAACAAATCAATAGATAAAAATCCTTCATTGTATGTAACCTTTAACATTGCAATACAAAGATGCTATACTCCTCTATAGATGTTATTTGTAAGAGTAAAGATCCTTTTCTCAAGCCTATGGGTCACCCTTTATGTAGATAACTGCTGACCTGAATTGTTGTGTGGTATTACTTGTCATCAAGAAATTAAACCTTTAGTCCATTATAGTGTCAAACACAAAAAAAAATTTCTTCCTAAGGTGTAAAAATGTTTTAATACATTTTGTTTTATAGCTTTAAAGAAAAAAAAAACAGCTCTATTTTGTATTATTTTTTATATTTGTATAATAATACAAATTTAAAATATGAATATAGAATATTTCTTCTATAGTACCAAGACAAAAGGCCCAAATGACCTGAGAAATTTAAGTTTGAGAGGGATAAATTTAATATGGTTATTTTGTTGTTATTATTATTATCATTTATTTGTAAGGCGCCACAAGTTGTCCGCAGCGGCGCACAAAAAAATAAAGTACACACAGGGTAGCAATGGACAGCATAGTACATAATAAAATACAATATAAAAATATCACAAAACTAAATAAATAATAAAGTGAAGCAAGCACAGAGAGCAAGGCAAAATGCGAGGTGTCAAGCTTGGCAGATCAGGGAGGAAGGGATAGAGCACAGTGAGAGGTTGAGAGAGAACCACCAGGTGGGGATGGGGTAAAGGGGTCGCAAAGGTGAACAAGAGGGTACAATGTGAGGGGGGAGTGGTGGAGGAGGAAACAACATTATGGTGGAGGACAACATTAGGATGGAGGGCCCTGCTCATGTGAGCTAACACACTAAGTGGGAGGGATGAACTTACAGAAGACATAAGGAGGGGGAAGGAAGTAGACTGCTGGTGTGAGTGGAGGAGAGGGGGGAAGGAAAGAAAAACAGGGATAGATGTAGGATGCAGTGAGGATGTTAAGTAGAGGAGGGGTAGGCTAACAGGTGTGCTTTGAGTGAGCGCTTGAAGACCTGCAATGTGGGGGAGAGTCTGACTGAAGAAGGGAAATCATTCCAGTGCAGAAGTCCAGCACGGTGCAAGTCCTGGACATGGGCGTGAGATGTAGCAATCAGTAAGGAGGTCATACAGCACTGATTAGCAGAACAGAGAGAGCGGGAAGGGGTGTGTATGTTGTTAAGGGAAGAGAGGTATGGAGCAGGGCCGGTGCTAGGGTGTTCGGCGCCCCCCTGCAAACTTTAAATTTGCACCTCGCTGTTTGACAATTTATCATTATAGTTACTAGAGCATAGTATCCATGTAAACATCATAAAACACAATCTTGTAAACACAGTAAAAAAAGCAAATCATAACCGCTACTATACAATACAGGCAGTATTCTAGTCTCCACTATACAAATCCCATTTTATCCTAAAAACTGCAATACAATACAGACTATATATCTTAGGGACACACACCTTACAGACATTTCGCACACCGCTATACCATACAGGTCACCTTACAATACAGACTGCATCCTTCCGACCACTGTACAATAAATTCAACATTCTTGTAACCTGAATGCAGCGTATGGGCCCGTATGTGTCACGTAAATACTTACGTGTGGGCGTGCCAATTTTACGGGAGTCCAAAATACGTCTGAAATACGTTAAGTAGGCAGGGGTTTGTATTTAAAGTGTACAGTATAGTATTGCTTAGCTGCGTAAATTCGTGTTGTCCATACGTACGTTTGTGTATGACTGCGGTTACGTTGGCAAAAGTTAAGGTAGGGTTTGGAAAGCGTATCTTGACAAAATACGTACGTTCAAGGGGTGTGCCGAGGGGAGTGTAACGAATTAACACACACAAAAAAACGCTACGCGAATAAACGTACGGCAAACGTAGTTCTGGATCTACCCCAATTGACACCTACACTGTACTCAAGGAGAGAGAGTTAAGTACATTACTGTAATGCTGTACACTGGATAAGCCTTATGGTGTTATTCCAGCTACTCAGAAAATTTGAAGGTATAACTAATTAAGTAAATTTCCATATATCAGTTAAACGTTTCCTTATATAAGTCAAGAACTGTCTGTGCAGCATCTTGTAGTTGGATCAATTAATTTTGCCAAATTATATTGATCCTAGTAATTTTTGACACTTTTGTTCAGACATGTAAATAGCTTCTTCCACTTAGTTGCTGAGTTGCTGTTGTTCATAAATGCTTCCATGGAATATAATGCAGGGATGTAATTTCACAAACTGTCATTGGAAAGGTGGCAACCTATCCCAGTACCATATTTGAAGTCACTGAACTCTTCAGAACGAACTAAAGAACTTAATTTTATATACCTGTGGCAACTGTGGTGATTAAAACACCAGAACTCAATATTTAACAGGTGTACTTTTTCCAACTAGCATAATATATATAT